>JABACO010000131.1:0-17500 GCA_013339895.1 Ephydatia muelleri
ATGGTATAATCTTATAAAGCACAGATTCACAATCAGTCTGATTTATCGTAAATTATAAACGTGTTTGAAATTCAATTTGAAAACAAAAAGCAAGATGACCGCCTATGTATGGGCCATTTCTCCATATGAGCTCAGTTAATGGTCACTCCATGCAGTCACTCTTATAAAAGCCTACAAGTATAAGATCTGCATATCTCTACCACACACACATACACATGGCTCTAAGTATGTATGCATGTAGCTGCATGCCTACAACTTTGTTTCCCACCCCCTCGCATACTCTAATCGTATGCCACCACAACGTATGTATGCCAGTGTGCCCCGATGTATGCCCGGCTTGGCCTAATACATCATACCATGCCTTCCCATCCGAACGCCCTTCTCCAAAAGCCTTGTCAACGTGTGTGTATTTATGTGCGTGTGCATGCGTGTGTATGTGCGTGTCGCAAAGGGCGGATTGAAAGCTTGCATTTGTCTACATGTGAGTGTATGTATATGCGTGTGGAAGTGTATTTTGTGTGTCAACGCACGCACATACAATAATGGTGGATTGCATGTACAAGCCTTCTTATAGGCATACGTGCATAAACGCAAGCGTCTCGGTACACACAGAGTGTAATACGTACTATAGTAACTGACCTTGTATATGAAGTGACTTGAGGTGTTAGTTATAAATATCTTGCAGAAATTTAGCTGTCATTGTTATTTGCGTCAATTATTCAATTAACGTTAACGTGATGCATATAAATTTTTACAAATGGGGCCGGGTTACAAGAGTAGCGCCATATATGCCATTTTTCCTTGAATTATGAGCACCAATGATCATTATAATATAAATGGAACCGACAGGTTCTAAATTAAAACAATTTTCACCACAGTAAAACACACAGGACCAGAATCTGTTGCCGCAAGTGAAAAATCCAGCACGAATCAAGATCTAAAGCTGGTGGAATAGGTCAGGAAAACTGCATTTTATGTACGGAAAGCACTATTTTGCCTCCAGGAATCAAAACTTTCAATATAAAGGGGGTATATTCTTTTTAGAATCTAAGAGAGAGGATACTGAGCAACAAGATTCCGTTGCCGCAAGTGAAGTATCATCTTGGAATAGTTAGTAATTATCAAGTATAGGTTTTTGCTATACACTATTAATTGCCCGTATCTTGAATATAATTCACCAAAAAATCCTAAATATGTACAATAGAAATCATGCGATGGACTATCAGAAACAAAAATGTAACTTTTACAACTTTGGTACCGCTCATTTCTCCATATGCTGAACATTAGGTTGTAGGAATATAGCACTTCACACTCCCCTATCATATGACTGGTCACATGATCCACGCCTGTTGATCCACACAGGTCACCTGATCCACAACGGTGTTGATACTACACACTGTATCTCTTGGTACCACTCTGACCACTGTGGCTTGCATTGTAGCTTGATGGTGTGGGTTAGAAGAACACGCAATGAAGCTGAAGTGGTACTTGTGTAGACTCAACATCTCCTCTTCATATCCATGAAGACATCTCAATAACTCCACTCTTCATATCCATGAAGACATCTCAATAACTCCACTCTTCATATCCATGAAGACATCTCAATAACTCCACTCTTCATATCCATGAAGACATCTCAATAACTCCACTCTTCATATCCATGAAGACATTTACAAATTCCGTAAATCGGGATCGTTTCCGCGAAAAGGGACCTAACGCGTACATTATAAAATTTCCAGTACGCGCAATAGAAATGTAACGCTTGAGTTGAAATGTACGGCTAATTAAAAATTCAGAGCCTTGCAACTCCATAACAGATACTTCGCTTCTCAGTGCGTATGAAGGAATGTGTAGAGAACATTTCAGACTTCCCAAATTTGAAATCTTGAAGAAAAAAAATTGGTTAGGTCCCTTTTCGTGGAAACATAATCCTGCAAGAACTATGTTGCAAATAAGGAGCAACAAATCTATTGCATTGTACCAGCAACTGTGAGTATTATTTACCACCCCCCCCCCCCCCCTCCCTTTCATTAACTTTCACTTGGCTATGTTTATTTAATTATCCACTTACACTCTATTGTTCCACTCTAAATCTTATTATGATATGCAGACATGCAGATATGCACAAACATTACAATATCATTTTATTACAACTACATTTAACTTATTTCAGCAATGTTCTTTATTCTCTCAGCTGCCCCGTGTTCCTTCAAGTTTTTGAGTACCTCACATAGCTTTTCATAGGTAGCATTACTTCCATCTCTGTAAATCCATTCTCTCAAAAATGCACTCCTTCCTTCTGCATTAGCTCCATTCACACGTTCAATATCTTTAATATCTTGAGCTCCTAAACCTAATCTGCTTGCTACAGTCTGCCACACTGGAAGTTCCCCTGCTACCCTATGTATATCAGCATCACGAATTTTCCCTGCAAATGAAACTTCGTAATGATAATTACTGTACTCTTGTCCCTGCCTGATAAATCACAATTGCCAAACTACATGCAGTGTATAAACTAAGTGCATTACAAAAATAGTCATTTGCAATGAATCAAGGATGACAATGATACAATGAAATAGGTGTCATTTAGGTGTGATGATTGGTTCACAAAACGTTGCTGCCAAAACACAGTTTTATTATGTGACTGATTTGTTAGTCCCATGGTTTGCATTTGTTTACATGGCACATACCAAGACTTAGGCTGATGGACTCTGGCTGATCTATAGAAGACAATGAGTGTGGTGGTGTGTCACTGCATATACATTTGTACCATTAAGCTGGCATTAAGCCATAAATATACCTCATACCTCCTTCTGTGGGAATTTTATTTATTCACTTGTAGTCTTATATGGAACGTTCTATACGAAAATGGGTCTTGTGGATTTTATTTTATAACATAAAATTTAAATCGATACATCTTCCGAAATATTAACGTTATCGGGTTCCTATTATTAACACAACATACCACACCATTACTATATGTGAAAATTCATTTTGGTGTCTTACACATGCGGGGTACCGACGTTACAAGGTCCGATACCCCGTAGGGTTCAACACGGCCACACCTTCAGGTAGGAGTGTCCAAATCGGTTCAGAATAGGTACCCATTTAGAAGGTTCCTACCGCTATTGATTTGTTCTGTTCGTTAATTTTTGCTTTATCCGTTATGGAGATACAAGTGTGCAAAGAAATTGCATATTTCCCGGACGTTACGCGCCATTAACGTATTACGAGAATCCTCGAAGCCAGTCGTAATACGTTAATGGCGCGTAACGCCCGGGAAATATGCAATTACTTTGCACACTTGTATCTCCATAACGGATAAAGCAAAAATTAACGAACAGAACATAAATAGTAAAATAGCGGTAGGACCCTTCTACATGGGTACCTATTTTGAACCGATTTGGACACTCCTACCTGAAGGTGTGGCCGTGTTGAACCCTACGGGGTATCGGACCTTGTAACGTCGGTACCCCGCATGTGTAAGACACCAAAATGGATTTTCACATATAGTAATGGTGTGGTATGTTGTGTTAAAAAAAGGAACCCGATAGCGTTAATATTTCGGAAGATATATCGTTTTAAATTTTATGTTATAAAATAAAATCCACAAGACCCATTTTCGTATAGAACGTTCCATATGGTACTAAAATATTGACACGTTCATTCTGTCCACAACATAACAGCTCAGAAAAAGTTGTAAATAAAATTGCATTGTCTTTCGTATCTGAAGACTTTAAATCTGTCATCTCAAGTTCAACTGTTACAAGTCATTGGTTTCAGTGATAAAGCTCTTATTTTTTAATCTAGGACTACAATCAATAGCGGCCGATAAGCCATAGCACGGCTCAATTGCCCAGCTAGCGCTAGGATACTTTTATAGCCACGCGGTGGCATGCAGGATTAGATTGCGGAGTTGAAATTAATTTTAACAAACTGAAATTCCAAATAGGCTAAATTATAAAACATGTAATCTGTTTCCAGACAAACACACATGCTTTACAATAATAAATGGAAAGGCTGATGTATTCGATTTGGAGGAATATGGGTTGACCATTTCTGTTAAAGTGACAGCTTGCCTCCAAGTATCAAGGAATGCAAGGTTTTTATTTTAGCACATTTGACTACTGATATTCCTTTTGCCACCTGGTTCATTATTGACCAGTGGTGTCTTTCAAATTACAACAATACCATTTATTGATCAGCTCAACCAACCCATTGAAATGCCTATGGAGCATTGTTCTAATGACTTTAGTCATCTTTGTTTGTTGTTGCAAAGCAGCCAACAGACATTTAAATATGTGGAAGGAGGGAAATTTGAGATAGATACCAAAACTGGCAGGAAGATTGGGAGAATATGTGTTTGTAGTTTCTCTTCTGGACTACAATTTGGGGATGGTTAGCAGGACGAGAAAACACTTCCAATGAGCTGCAAGTAGAAAATCATAAAGACCGAAACCAATCGACTTTGTAATTACCAAGAATCTGCTGTTGGCCAAAAAGGTAAGAGGTCACATTTATCTTACACATTCTGTTATTTTAGCATATAATATGTGCACTGTATTGTCCTGTTGAGTGCTTTATGTATTGAAACATATTCTAACAATAACTGCAGGATATATGTAAATGCATGTACATGCCATTAGTAACTTTCAGTGTACTTATACCCAAAATTATCAAATATCATAACAATAATAACATAACAAACGTGTGGCCAATATTAGTTTAATAACTACTACACCCAAAATTGCTATCATAAACAGGCTCACCACCCTCCCTCCTCGCCTCAATAAAATAATAATAATTGCACATGTTTAAATGAGCATATCACCATAACCATCAACTCTGCTGTGTACCATTTTTTTAAATCATGCTGGAGTATCATAGTGTTATAAAATGGCACGTCTAAGCATTAATGGTCACAGAGGTATGCTAGTTTAAACATGAACCCCTCCTTTTTTTCTGATGGCAATAAAAGCCTATTAGGCTCTTAAGTCTGTTCCACTACTGAAGTTCTAGATCACACTTTCTGGTACCTTTTAACTGCTTTTTAAAAAAACCATACTCATTAACTTATAATTATTTATGATATGATGGGTCTTTAGATCTCGAAGACTTCCCAACCTTCCCCTCTCCCCTTTGGATCCGCCACTGAAAAATAGCATCCAGAGGGAGTGAACCTTGTCTATGTGTACATATGCTTATAATGTAATATGCATACTTTAATGGTAAATTCAAGTTTAGATCGTAATAATAATAATTTTTCCATTCACTATGTGAGCAACATATAAAAGAGACCTGCCTCCTTCTTTTCAGCTGATTGCAGATGAAATTCAATTTGAATTTGCATTTGACATGGAATTTGAATTTAAAGAACCACAAATACATTTAGAACTTTCTGAAGGAAAAATTGGAGATGGATGGGAACTTGTACCTGCTGTGGTTCCTACTAAGGCAAGTAGCCCAAGCCACGGTTACATCGGCATCATGTTGTTGGGGATTCTCATATTCTCATATCGCACAGCTCAATTTTATACTGAAAGTTATTTACTTAGTGCAATCTTCATCACAGATATTGAAAAAGGAAGCTGACGAGTTTGAAAGTGGAAAGTGACTTCCACGGTGCATTTTTAGTGTACAGTGGGCCAAAGATAGGCACAATGAGCAGATTTGTCTCTATGGAACCAACGAGCCTGTTCTGACAGTGGAGTGTGGTAAAGGTATGGTTGGATTGTTGTAATATGTGCATGCATCCATTCATCTTCAAATGTTTATGTAGACATATTTAATAAGAATTATCATAGGATTCAACAAGTAGAGAAAAAAATGTGCGACTGGTTTTATGGATTGACCCTTATTCTTGTGCCAGTTTTAACTATTAGAATGACTCTGTGATGATGAAGTTTAAAACAATGAACTTTACTTCATTGATGTGGGCCCAACAATCAAACCAACACCTCGGAATTATAAATATCATTGGTTATGTACATTGAAATACAGTCTAATTTTATAATTCACCTCCGGGTTGCCACTGCACTCACCCTGTACCCAAATCATTTTAAAAATAATTTGGCCTCACCCCTGTTACTGGCTGGTTTATACAGTAATTGTTACATGTCCTGCCCTATTTGCCGCTATTCATTACAGGAAACATCAACAATTCTTTCTCAGTTCCAAAGGCCTCTACTTCTAGTTCATCACTTCAACACGATACTTCATTATTTTAATTAGGGTATTTTGAAATGAGTCCAGATACAAGTTTACATCTTTAGGCACAGAATAGTAAGTGTTCAGTAGATGAATGGCAGTGTTACAATTCCAGCACACAATGATGCACAATTTAGTGCAAAATATGCATGCATTTATGAACTGATATGTACAACATGAATGTTATCAAACAGTTGCAGTTAGGTTATCTACTCCAACAGCACAATTAGGTAATGATGTAAACTAATGAGCTTACCAGCTTGTTTGTTTTCCTCTAGCCAAAGCTCTGCATTAGCACCAAGCTCTGAGAGGGGAAATGCTTTGGACTCATCTTTGGAGCATACCACCATTTTGTGTTTCAAGGACTCTTCTGTACAAATAGCCAAATGCATATCTCCAAAGAGCTTGCAAGGACATAAAAAGGCAATCTGTACTTCCTCCTCGCAGGCATCGACAAGACATCTTTTGATTTTTGGACACACCTCCCTTAAAACAGCAGCACTACCATGGAGGTGGATTTCAATGTAGGATGCATTATCAATCAGAGTGACATTGCAGCTCTTATTAAAGCTCATCTTGATGCAGTTCAAATATACACATAACAATTTGTTTCCTTTTTTTGCAAGTGTCCACTTCTTAGATGACAGAAGAGACGTTATGATGAAATTGAATGATCCACACTTAAACCAACCTTTCTCCTGGCACAATACCATTGGTGCAATGGGATCTGAACACTGAGATTGTACTCCTTTTGGGTCTAAAGTGTTTAGCAGAGATGGCATAAAATATTCATCACCATTTTCTAATTTGCTGGCAATTCCAAGGTGCACCATCAAGCCAATCAAATCCTTTGGCTCAATAATTCCTTTACTGTATACCTTTGGAGACTCAATACGCAGGTATTCTAAAAGCTTTTCTGAAATAATTCCTTCATGGTTAGCTCTGACAAGCATGCCATTAAAGTGCCATTTTCTGTCAAATGCAACACATTTAACAATCTCAGAAATGATGTCAAGGATGCACTGTGGATTGGTGAAGACCACATTGGGAAGGATGGAGGGGTAGTACAGTATGACATTGAGGTCAGAGAAGAACTGAAGGGCTGCTTTAGTGTCATCCACCATGTGCAGTCTGATGGCCACCTGGGAACACTCCTGAAGGCTTAGAACTACAGCATTTGTTTTCTTGGATAGTGCCTGAATCTCTTGATGAAAGACCAACCATCGTAGAGGGATCGTTTTTGGATCCAAGAAATGTTTCATTGATCCGATGGCTTGGCAAAGTTCATCAGTAAGTTTCCTATCATCCTCACTGGGATCCCTCACATTTAATGGATAGATGAGCTCACTTCCATCAGCTTTGAAGTACATCAGGTGATCCTCCATTGATGGTGTGAGAAGCTCAAGTAGTTTCTCATTTTTATTATCCCTTGTCTCACCATGACATTGGTCCTCTAGGTCTCGATGTGTACCAACTATTAGGAGCTTTGAGACTCCTTCTTGGTCTACTGTCTGTGTAGCCTGTGCACAACGCTGGAGGATCTCCTTATTGGTCAGTAAAGAAGGAGTTGAGTAGATACAAGTACCTCCGTCATCATAGTACTTAACAGTAGGGTGGTCACTGAGCTTGTCACATAACCTGAGGACAAAGATGTTGAGATTGGTGTGGTGCATAAATGCAGGCAGGAGTTGATGGAACTGTGGCTGTCCTCCTGAATCAATGAAGTATATCCACTCTACATCAAGAATTGGAACTGCATCTTTGGTCTTGGCTATAAATGGTACCAGTTGTTCCTCCACTTTTAGAAGCTCAGGAGGATCATCAGAATTGTTTACTAGCTGCAGTTTAGGCTTTTCTGCTTCATTTAATAAGTGTGGGTTATCAACATTTGAAGAGTCCACATATTCATCATCGTACATATGAAGCCCCACATTTGCATTGTTCAGAGTAGTCTGAATATTAACTGAAGCTTCTCGTGAAGCCCTATTGAAATGGGAAGATGAAAGGGGATCTGTTCTTCCTTTGGCATTCTTTGATCTTGTTGCTGTATTTACAGTGTATGCCAGCTGTTCATACAGCTCTTGATCGGTTACATTTTTCAGTGAAGAATTACTTCTCAGCGCTGTTTGAATCACCTGCACTGGCTTCTCCATCACTGGTGTACTGTGCCTAACCTCTGGTGGTGCTTTATTCAATAGTAAATGAAACAGGTGCGTTTTTCCAACACCAGCTGCTCCAATGATTAAAATCTTCATAACTTTAGCTGAAACAGAGCCGTCTTTGAGGGCATCTTTGTACCTTTGGTGTGCAGCTCTTGGATCTTCCTGGATGGTTGTGGCTGTCTCTATAATATAAATTATAAACTCATCACATGGGCACCAATATCATCCAACTGACCCATGTTAACAAAAACAATGTCTCCATTCCATTTCTGAAATGTACACCAGTCAGGCTATTGTAAGAGATTGCAATACACTAATCCATTAAGCTCACAACATGGACTCACAAGCATTGGCCCAAGATTATTCTGAACAGCCGGGTGATCCTACAAATAACAATGGTGTCATTTAATACAAAATCATCGTAAGGAATCATTAAGATAGCAGGTTGTTTCCACAGCACATCATAGAAATATCAAATCTGCCAACAGTACAAAGGTATCTGCACACCATTCTTACCCATTGCAAATGTACTCCATCGAGAGTTTGAGGGATCCACTGTCGAGTTCGCTCATCCCTGATTGTAGTATTCTCAGAAGGGAGACCCTAGAGGGACACAACACAAATAACCTAAATTATGTAGAGACCAACAAATTTAGTGTCTCACGAAATGAATGTTCTTGGGTACAATACCCATTCTTTGGCTAAGGTACTGAATTGCTGGTTCATTCTTCCAAGTGGTTGCAAGATCAAGAGGTGTTTGGCCATATTTATCACAGATGAACAAGTCACATCCAAATTTCTCTACCAGGTACTTCACCATGGCTAGATTCCCATTCTTTCTACAAGCACCGTGTAATGGTGATCTACCCCATCGACCTGGACATCCTGGACTGCACTTCCTTTCTTCAATCAAGTACATCAGGATGTCTAGGCTACCTGACATTGCTGCCACATTGAGTGGAGTGTTTCCATGGTCATCCTTCCCTAAGGGGTCACATCCATGCTTCTCCACCAGGTACTTCACGATCGTTAGATTCCCATTCTTTTCACAAGCATTATGTAATGGTGATCTACCCCATCCACCTGGACATCCTGGACTGCACTTCCTTTCTTCAATCAGGTACATCAGGATGTCTAGGCTACCTGACATTGCTGCCACATTGAGTGGAGTGTTTCCATGGTCATCCTTCCCTAAGGGGTCACATCCATGCTTCTCCACCAGGTACTTCACAATCGTTAGATTCCCATTCTTATTGCAAGCATTATATAATGGTGATGCACCCAATTGTCCTGGACATCCTGGACTACACTTCCTTTCTTCAATCAGGTACATCAGGATGTCTAGGCTACCTGAGAATGCTGCCACATTGAGTGGAGTGTTTCTTTGGTCATCCTTCCCTAACGGGTCACATCCACGGTTCTCCACTAGGTACTTCACCATGGCTAGATTCTCATTCTTATTGCAAGCATTATATAATGGTGATGCACCCAATTGTCCTGGACATCCTGGACTACACTTCCTTTCTTCAATCAGGTACATCAGGATGTCTAGGCTACCTGAGAATGCTGCCACATTGAGTGGAGTGTTTCCTTGGTCATCCTTCCCTAAGGGATCACATCCATGCATCTCCACCAGGTACTTCACCACGGCTAGATTCCCATTCTCCTGACAAGCATTATGTAATGGTGATCTACCCCATTGACCTGGACATCCTGGACTGCACTTCCTTTCTTCAATCAGGTACATCAGGATGTCTAGGCTACCTGACAATGCTGCCACATTGAGTGGAGTGTTTCCTTGGTCATCCTTCCCTAAGGGGTCACATCCTTGCTTCTCCACCAGGTACTTCACCATGGCTAGATTCCCATTCTTCTGACAAGCATGATGTAATGGTGATCTACCCCATTGACCTGGACATCTTGGACTGCACTTCCTTTCTTCAATCAGGTACATCAGGATGTCTAGGCTACCTGACAATGCTGCCACATTGAGTGGAGTGTTTCCTTGGTCATCTGTCCCTAAGGGGTCACATCCATGCTTCTCCACCAGGTACTTCACCATGGCTAGATTCCCATTCTCCTGACAAGCATTATGTAATGGTGATCTACCCCATCGACCTGGACATCCTGGACTGCACTTCCTTTCTTCAATCAGGTATATCAGGATGTCTAGGCTACCTGAGTATGCTGCTGTATGGAGTGGAGTGTCTCCATCATCATCCTTCCCTAAGGGATCACATCCTTGCTTCTCCACCAGGTACTTCACCATGGCTAGATTCCCATTCTTCTGACAAGCATGATGTAATGGTGATCTACCCCATCGACCTGGACATCTTGGACTGCACTTCCTTTCTTCAATCAGGTACATCAGGATGTCTAGGCTACCTGACAATGCTGCCACATTGAGTGGAGTGTTTCCTTGGTCATCTGTCCCTAAGGGGTCACATCCATGCTTCTCCACCAGGTACTTCACCATGGCTAGATTCCCATTCTTTCCACAAGCATGATGTAATGGTGATCTACCCCATCGACCTGGACATCCTGGACTGCACTTCCTTTCTTCAATCAGGTACATCAGGATGTCTAGGCTACCTGACAATGCTGCCACATTGAGTGGAGTGTTTCCTTGGTCATCCTTCCCTAAGGGGTCACATCCTTGCTTCTCCACCAGGTACTTCACCATGGCTAGATTCCCATTCTTCTGACAAGCATGATGTAATGGTGATCTACCCCATTGACCTGGACATCTTGGACTGCACTTCCTTTCTTCAATCAGGTACATCAGGATGTCTAGGCTACCTGACAATGCTGCCACATTGAGTGGAGTGTTTCCTTGGTCATCTGTCCCTAAGGGGTCACATCCATGCTTCTCCACCAGGTACTTCACCATGGCTAGATTCCCATTCTTTCCACAAGCATGATGTAATGGTGATCTACCCCATTGACCTGGACATCCTGGACTGCACTTCCTTTCTTCAATCAGGTACATCAGGATGTCTAGGCTACCTGACAATGCTGCCACATTGAGTGGAGTGTTTCCTTGGTCATCCTTCCCTAAGGGGTCACATCCATGCTTCTCCACCAGGTACTTCACCATGGCTAGATTCCCATTCTCCTGACAAGCATTATGTAATGGTGATCTACCCCATCGACCTGGACATCCTGGACTGCACTTCCTTTCTTCAATCAGGTATATCAGGATGTCTAGGCTACCTGAGTATGCTGCCGTTTGGAGTGGAGTGTCTCCATCATCATCCTTCCCTAAGGGGTCACATCCATGCTTCTCCACCAGGTACTTCACCATGGCTAGATTCCCATTCTTTTCACAAGCATTATGTAATGGTGATCTATCCCATCGACCTGGACATCCTGGACTGCACTTCCTTTCTTCAATCAGGTATATCAGGATGTCTAGGCTACCTGAGTATGCTGCTGTATGGAGTGGAGTGTCTCCATCATCATCCTTCCCTAAGGGATCACATCCTTGCTTCTCCACCAGGTACTTCACCATGGCTAGATTCCCATTCTTTCCACAAGCATGATGTAATGGTGATCTACCCCATCGACCTGGACATCCTGGACTGCACTTCCTTTCTTCAATCAGGTACATCAGGATGTCTAGGCTACCTGACAATGCTGCCACATTGAGTGGAGTGTTTCCTTCGTCATCCTTCCCTGAGGGGTCACATCCACGCTTCTCCACCAGGTACTTCACCATGGCTAGATTCCCATTCTTGCTACAAGCATGATGTAATAGTGATCTACCCCAACGACCTGGACATCCTGGACTGCACTTCCTTTCTTCAATCAGGTATATCAGGATGTCTAGGCTACCTGAGAATGCGGCAACATGAAGTAGAATGTTACCATCATCATCCTTCCCAGAGGGGTCACATCCTTGCTTCTCCACCAGATTCTTCACTGTGGCTAGGTCATTCTGAACACAAGCTTTATTCAGCTGCTGAGTGAAACCATCTCTTTTAAATCATAATGTGCAATGCAATTGTAATAAATCTACCGCACTTTCTGATTTTAGTGTGTGCATGGCATAGTGCTATTCAGTGTTTTATAATGCAGACATAAGCTGATTCATGTGGTTACCATATGCATTAATTGGTTATTAAACACAAACATTCTCTTAATTTGTTGTTACAAATAAAGTACCAATCAATTAATATGAAGGACTATTTCCTTTAACATTTTTTTTTGTGGTCAGCATTTCCCTTCTGGGAGAAGGCATGTGGACACAATCGCAGGCAATAGTGTTAATTGAACCCCATTGTCAAGTTAAAGGCTCCATTATGGCTAGAAACTAGATGCTACATTTGTTGTGAACAAATGGCTGTCCATGTTACTGCGAGAAGAGAGTTAGCTGCTGTATCTGAGGAAAGATATTACTCAGTGGTGTGTTAGTTGTCCACCTTGCTGCTCCAGAGAATCACTCATCACAGTACCCTGTGCTCCACTGAATGCAAATTGATCTCGTGGGGAAAGACCCCTCCGGATAGTAGTTATGGATATACTAGGACCTTTGCCTGAGGTAGACCAAGAAAAAAGTATATTCTAGTCATCGGAGTCTATTTAACAAAATGGAAAGAGGCATATCTATGGCCAAATATGAAAGCCATGACAGTGGCTGAGATGAGTTTATATGTCATCTTGGTATACCTAAGCACAGATATACTCCAATTGAGGAAGAAACTTGGAATCTAGTGTGATAAAGAGGGCACAGTGAGCTGCTAGAGGTAAGACCCGAAACACACCCTATCACCCTCAGTCAGATGAAATGGTTGAAAGATTAATAGGACCTTACTGAATTAACCAAATATAGCTGTCAGCGAGGATAAGCGTGATTGGAATGTGAAACGGCCTGTTTTATTATTTGCATACAGGCATCCATTCATGAGACCACAGGTGTGACGCTATTTAGCATGATGCTTGGAAGGGAGGCACAGATTCAGGAATATCTTGTGTTTGGCCGACCAGCAGGTGATGCTCATGTGGGGGGGGGGGGGGGGGGGGGGGGGGGAGGGAACAAGAATTTGAACACCTGAAGAAGACTATGCAGAATGCTCACAAGAGCATACAAGACAGGGCATGGAAAGCAATGCAGCACCAGAAGAATGTATATGATGAAAGGCAGAATCAGCACCAATGCTACCAGAAGGGTGACTGTGTCTGGCTCTACTGTCCTGCTGTCCCAAGTTCCATCAACCATGGCAGAGGCTTACAAAGTGGAAAAGCAGGTGTGGGTAATGTGATGTGTCAAATACTGGTTGGAGGTATGACATAATTCTGTTAAAATGAGCTGTAAGTTGCTTAGCTTGAGAGTGAATTCTTTCGTATTCTCTCGATCCACCATAAATTATACACTTCCTTGTTCTGCCCATGCATTAAACTACATGTAAGGCTGTTTAACTCGCCTAGGCAATGAGTCTACTGTATAGCCATAGAGGTAAAAGAAGAAGTTACAGTACGACGATCGTACCGAATTAACGGATCCAAATGAATGATTGCTGCCGCCTCCTATAAGCAACACGAGGCGCTCAGCGGCGACGAAAGCTAATAAAAAGTGGTGCGGCTAATGAATAATGAGTGAGCGAGCAACAATAAAGGAATTCACAAATCATATAGAAAAGTTAATCAACTACATGTATACATGTTAGTTCGTTTGCTGTGTCAAATGCATTTCTTATGATCGGACATTGCTTAGTGTTGTCATTGCAGGCTAAGTTCAGAGAGTGGCCATAACAGTGTGTGTAGATGGCTCGAGGCTCTTCATCCAGAATGAGTTTTGCAACTCCTGCTTTACGCCCTGACATTGCAGATGCTCCATCATAGCACTGGCCTCCTATGTAATACATCATGCATGGATAATTGTCAACAGCGCAACAGATTCTGTAGATTCTGTTTCATACAGCCCGATGAAGTACGAAAACATCTAACCACTTGTTCTGTATTTGTATGGTCTGTTGTTTCGTCAATCATGATAGAAATAAATGATGCAGATTGAATAGGTGTAGTAAGGTCGCGGAGAACCTTCTTTGCCATCAATAGAAGAATTTAATTTTGAAAATCCGAGGGTGTGTATTTGTCCGTTCGTTTCTTGAGCCACTTTTTAATTCTAGAGTCGTCTTCCCCTCTCCGTCTCAACAACTGAACAAAATTAGATTCACTTCCGTCTCCATTTCCCTGAGTGACAGTCCTTGACGTGCTAGAAACCGGAAACATTGGACAATATTTTTAAGAAACACTTGCGGCGCTTCAAGCAATCCTTTTGATGCTGGAAGGAAAGGCACAATGCAACATCAGGGGTTGACGCTGGTAGGGTTGTAACGTTCAAGAACGCTTTATTGTGACAAAACGATGCTTCATGTCTAAAAATCTAACAGTAGTGTCTTTCCAGTTGTAAAAACCCCTATCCATAAACGCTGCATGGATCAACATTTGCAGCCCATGACCGCTTCTTCTCCATCTTTGCCTTCAAGCAAGTAGAACATAGCACGCTGTCATTTTCTTTACGATAATGAAGGCACGGCCACTTGTCAAACCAGGCTGTTTGAAAGTTCTTCTAACTGCACTTTTCTTGCCATACTCTCGTTTTGGAAAGTGAAATGCTCTGGGCTAGTGTAGTTTTTTTGGTAAAATACCAAAATGATTTCAATGAACACAAGAGCAGCAGACTCAAATTGGCACAATAAGTGGCAATTGAGCGGCCGTCCGCTAATGCATGGTTGCGGCCAGCAATGTACGTGTTGTATACTATGTACGAATAACCAATGAATTATTGGTACGGCCATAGCGGTTCCGTCGCCTATGACTTCAGACTGGTTGCGGTAAAGATCTCCCCCCCCCCCCCCCCCCCCGACGGCCGATTCCTATCAACACCTTGGATATGAACCCATGACCTTACCCTTACTAAACCTAATGCTAAGCTATCCACCATCAGTAAGCTAATCGCACGCGCAGGCTCAAAAACCTGGCAGCTAACCTGTCTCTCTAGCCGAAACGTATCCGCGCGGCGCGAGGTATTGATATGAGTTATACATGTACGTACCGGATAAGGGATACGCAGGAATTGTGAGAGGATAGACTATAGGCTCAGTGTATCGGGTTCGGTTCAATTATATTATTAAAGTTTCTTCGCATACTTCTAAAAGTAATCAGAACCGAATGCAACCGCAAATACGCGAGGGTGTGGCTACGCCAGGCTAGCCCCAGCAGAGTCATTATTTCATTCTTTCGTGAAGTGTCAGAATGTATACTGTTTGCTGAGAAGATAGTAACAGTCCAATGTTGTTTTTTATTTTAGACGTTCTATATGTGTTAACACGGGCGATTCCTGACACGATACCCATATTGTCCAAATCTCGAGCGACGGTAGTGTCCGTACGTGTATAATTTTCGATCGAGCGTTTTAACGTTGCCTTAGCTTTTGACATAATCCATCTAAAGACACGACACATGTATATAATGAAGCAGCCACTACACCACGTTGAACCGTTTGTGTCTATTCTTCTAGAATAGGTCACCCCAGCTCACAGCTCACCTGTGTAAGGAGAGTTCCTTCCATTTGCAAAGTATCTCGAGAGTTGTGTGGAGCCCGATGAAATTTCGGTATACAACAAGTAAGCGCAATCTAAACTAGGCTGGGCTCATAGCTATCGGAAGTTTGGCTAGAAACTTCCATATAGGATTTGATCCCGACCATGAATAACACGTGACTTGCTTCTAACGACGATTGGATGGTTTAGCTTGTTGCTTAAATCGAACGAGAAGACAAAGATGAGCAGTTTCGTCGTTGTTTTTATGTAAGCAAAACCGCGCGGTTGTAGAGAACAGAAGGGTACTGCCCGTCCCCGTACCGGATTTATCCTCCTTTCTTGACCCCGAATAACTCGGGATAGGAACACTTGAAAACAATGGAAATTTCACCAATAGCTTCAGAATTGGCTGAAAGAGTGCCCTCCGTGATAATTGGGGGGGTAGGACTATTAGACCCTTGTTTCCTTGCTTTTTACAAAAATCCTATATACCACCTACTTTCTCCGCATAGAGAATGTTTTTAGTTTCTTGTTTTATTGATCATTTGCAGGATATTGTGTTATTCGTGTGCTAAATATAGGACTATTAAATTTTCCCTTGTTTTTAGGACCCTTGTTTCCTTGCTTTTTACACCACTATTGCCTTCAAATCCTACACACCACCAACTTTCTCATAGAGAATGTTTTTAGTTACTTGTGTAATTAAAATCGAATCACTCATCACAGCTTTGATAAATGATTTGTCTTTCTTTTAAATTTCTCATTCTCAACTGGAGGCTCCTTTCACTTGTTTGACCCTTCTCTGATCACGTGCTGATTTATGATAATTAATACAATAATTAGCCTGCGGGCGGTGGAAGAGAAACTGAAGTGTCGTTTGGAGTGGCCTAAATGCACTTTGCCTTGAGGCTGCTTTTTGCACAGCGCGCAACACATCGTGCAGGTTTAATAATGATTAAACCATTGAGGTCTGATTGTGATTTTAAACATCTTAGCAGTTCATTGCATCTGACTTGAAACCAATCAATTATTGACCAAGTACTTCACATCTCCCATATCGCAAGTAAGTTTGCATTGACCTCCCACAAGAAGAATATGGCTTCTAAACAGGTGTACATACCTGCACTGCATGCACATGACACATGACCAGATAAACATTGTGAATATCTTCAAGCTGCTTGCAACATGCTATGAATTTGATCTGAAGATGGCTTGTTGAATGAGAAACAAGAGGCAAGGTATTAAGTACTGCAGAACATAATAGCAGACAGTTGCAGCATTTTCATGTGGCTAAAGCATGTGCAGAATGTGATGAGTGTCACTCACTAAATCAGCTCACAGATCAGTATCCTTAACATGAATCAACAGCAAGGACACTGCAAATGTACCCTCAAGGTAAATGTTTGTGTGCTATGGACACCAAAAATATAAGCACATGCCCGAGTACGAGAGCATGTGTGCATGTGTAACTTAGTGCATGCATGTAACAGTTTTGGATTATTCAGACTTGTCAGTACTACCCCTTAACTAACCATGCGTTATATACACACTCAATGAGGCCTTCCTTAGTATCCCCACCCTGGTGGT
>JABACO010000131.1:22500-25000 GCA_013339895.1 Ephydatia muelleri
AAGTTGCTTTTTTCAATTCATTTTGATATTGAAATGAGCATTTATATATTAGAAGTGATATACTATTTTCATTATGCAATGAAATACACTAAAATTAATACTGATTTTTATTCCATGGGTAATATACAACATTATGACAACATTGTTCGAGCCTTTTCCACAATAGGTTTGTAAAGCGGGATACTATCCAGAATATTCAAAAATGTGAAAAAATTATCTGGCTTAATAGAAATTGCTTTTTCCACTGCATCTAGTAGTTTATTCACTTTTGTGGTTCTCACATGCAAGTCATTGATATCATCTTTGTCAGACTTCACCAGTAGTCCTGCAGAGTAAAGTCGTCCAGTGACTTCATCAGGATTTATATTCTGGAGGTCAGCATAAATGGCTTTAAAACTCTCCTTTGCACCTCCTAATCTCTCTCCAGCTGCATTGTTGAGAAGATAGGAATTGTGCATGATACAATACACATAGTGTGGAATTTATAGAGCTGAATGCATTTTCCGTCTATTCCCATCCTTCACCCCCCCCCCCCCCCCCCCCCCCCCCCCCCCCCCCCCCCCCCCCCCCCCCCAAGTATCCAGTTCATCTTCCAGCACTGACTGAATGTGACTATATTCATTTTAGGTCACATGTTAGTGGGAAACATGTTGGCACTGGTAAATGCAGATTGCTCATAGGGCTATAACTAAGTTTGCATGCAGAGTTAAAATAATAGACCCCCAATATGAATCTGCGATATGGCAATCCAGTACAAGTACATATAGAATTACATACATTAAACAGTGTAAGTTTGTATTTCCCATTTAACATTATCAGCATTCCAATAGTCTGTATGTTGCATTACAAATCCATCAATTGGGTAAAGCATTAATAATGCTGAATTTACGTATTGATAGAGAGAAGCCTATTATTGAAATGATACAAACTTATTTAACAACATTATGTGTATGTGCAGAAAAGTTAAGTATAAATGCCAGCTTTGTTACTTTTGAACAGAAAGCACACAAAACTAAGTTAAATATTTGCCCAACCAGTGAGACATGCAGTGATGCACTACACTCTAGGTTTAGTAACACATCTATGAACAAGCACATGCAACTTGAGGCTATTGTATTTTGTAGAGAGAACAAGTAAACAATGCATGGACTTCTATCTTTTCTCCCTTAACAGAGCATAGAGGCAACTATTCAGACTAGCCGACTGACCATACCTGCTCGTTTGCTTTCTTGAAACCAAATCTCAACATTGGCACCAAGTTCTGAAAGCAGAAATGCTTTTGATTGATCTTTGGAGCACACCACTTTTTGTGTTTAAAAGATGCTTCTGTAAGGATAGCCAAGTGTTTATCTCCAAAGAGCTTACAAGGACATAAAAAGGCAATCTGTACTCCTTTCTCACAGGCCTTCACAAGACATCTCTTGATTTCAGGGCACACCTCTCTTATAACATCAATGTCACCTTCTAAGTGGATTTCAATATAGGATGCATTATCAATCAGGGTGACATTGCAACTCTTATCAAAACACATCTTGATGCAGTTAGAATATACGCATAATAACTTGTTTCCCTTTTTTGCAAGTGTCCATTGCTTGGATGATAGAAGTGACGTTATGAAGAAGTTGAATGATCCACACTTAAACCAACCTCTTTCATGATACAATGCTATTGGTACAATGGGATCTGAACATTGAGAGAGAATAACTTGTACTCCTTGTGCGGGTAAATTGTTTAGAAGGGTTGGCATAAAATACTCATCAGTATTTTCACATTTGCTGGCTATTTTAAGGTGTACCATTAGGGCAATCAAATCCTTAGGCTCAATAATTCCTTTCTTGCATACTAATTCCAAAAGCCTTTCAGAAATAATTCCTTCGTTGTTCGCTCGGATCAGCATACTATTGAAATGCTGCTTTCTGTCAAATGCAACACATTTGATGACCTCAGAAATAATGTCAAGGATGCACTGTGGATTGGTGAAGACCACATTGGGAAGGATGGATGGGTAGTACAGTATGACATTGAGGTCAGAGAAGAACTCGAGGGCTGCTTTAGTGTCGTCCACCATGTGAAGTCGGATGGCTACCTGGGAACACTCTTGAAGGCTTAGAACTACAATATTTTTCTTCTTGGATAGTGCCTGAATCTCTTTGTGAAACACTAGCCATCTCAGAGGGATATTTGTTCTCCGCAACGAATCTTTAATTGACCAGATGGTTTGACGAAGTTCACTAGTAAGTTTCCTGTCATGCTCATTGGGATTCTTAGCATTTAATGGAAAGATCAGTTCACTGCCATCAGCTGTGAAGTACATTAGATGACCTTGCATTGACGGTGTAAGTAACTCCAGTAGTTTTTCATTTTTATCATTCCTTGTCTCACCATCACATTCGTTCTCTATGTCTCGATGTGTACCAACTATTAGGAGCCTTGAGTCTCCATCTTGGTCTACTGTCTGTGTGGCCTGTGCACAACGCTGGAGAATCTCCTTGTTGGTCAG
>JABACO010000131.1:30000-89368 GCA_013339895.1 Ephydatia muelleri
AACTGAACTCCAACTAATCTCCACTTTGCAGGGATTACTGCAGCAACATCATTCATGAGGTCATCAAGATTAGGGGTGTGGTCATCCACTGCTGGTACAAGGGGATACCAAACAATTACATCACAATGCTGAGGCAAATAAATTCAAGACATTCACATATAGTAAAATAATTTTAATTACTTAATGGACATCACAACTGAAAGTGAGATCATTGATGCAAGTAAGGTTAGGGATATATTTGAAGTAAAACTATTACCATTGTCATTTGTACCTTAATCCATGATCTCTTTATAATGCGAACAAATTACTGTATCAATTGTAATCACAATTATCGTGATTTTGAACCAAACATACAGAACTCCACAACGAGGGTATTTTGAAATGAGTCCAGATACAAGTTTACATCTTTAGGCACAGAATAGTAAGTGTTCAATATTTATACAGATGAATGGCAGTGTTACAATTCTAGCACACAATGATGCACAATTTAGTGAAAAATATGCATGCATTTATGAACTAATATGTACAACATGAATGTTATCAAACAGTTGCAGTTAGGTTATCTACTCCAAAAGCACAATTAGGTAATGATGTAAACTAATGAGCATACCAGCTTGTTTGTTTTCCTGTAACCAAAGATCAGCATTGGCACCTAGCTCTAAGAGGTGAAATGCTTTTGACTCATCTTTGGAGCATACCACCATTTTGTGTTTCAAGTACTCTTCTGTACAAATAGCCAAGTGCATATCTCCAAAGAGCTTGCAAGGACATAAAAAGGCAATCTGTACTTCTTCCTCACAGGCATTGACAAGACATCTTTTGATTTTTGGACACACCTCACTTAAAACAGCAGCATGACCATCGAGGTGGATTTCAATGTAGGATGCATTATCAATCAGAGTGACATTGCAGCTCTTATTAAAGCTCATCTTGATGCAGTTCAAATATACACATAGCAATTTGTTTCGTTTTTTTGAAAGTGTCCACTTCTTAGATGACAGAAGCGATGTTATGATGAAATTGAAGGATCCACACTTAAACCAACCTTTCTCCTGGCACAATGCCATTGGTGCAATGAGATCTGAACATTGAGATAGAATATCTTGTACTCCTTGTGGGTCTAAAGTGTTTAGCAAAGATGGCATAAAATATTCATTACCATTTTCTAATTTGCTGGCAATTCCAAGGTGCATCATCAAGCCAATCAAATCCTTTGGCTCAATAATTCCTTTACTGTATACCTTTGGAGACTCAATACGCAGGTATTCTAAAAGTTTTTCTGAAATGATTCCTTCATGGTTAGCTCTGACCAGCATGCCATTAAAGTGCCATTTTCTGTCAAATGCAACAAATTTAACAATCTCAGAAATAATGTCAAGGATGCACTGTGGATTGGTAAAGACCACATTGGGAAGGATGGAGGGGTAGTACAGTATGACATTAAGGTCAGAGAAGAACTGAAGGGCTGCTTTAGTGTCATCCACCATGTGCAGTCTGATGGCCACCTGGGAACACTCCTGAAGGCTTAGAACTACAGCATTTGTTTTCTTGCATAGTGCCTGAATCTCTTGATGAAAGACCAACCATCGTAGAGGGATCTTTTTTGGATCCAAGAAATGTTTCATTGATCTGATGGCTTGGCAAAGTTCATTAGTAAGTTTCCTATCGTCCTCACTGGGATCCCTCACATTTAATGGATAGATGAGCTCACTTCCATCAGCTTTGAAGTACATCAGGTGATCCTCCATTGATGGTGTGAGAAGCTCAAGTAGTTTCACATTTTTATCATCCCTTGTCTCATCATGACATTGGTCCTCTAGGTCTCGATGTGTACCAACAATTAGGAGCTTTGAGACTCCTTCTTGGTCTACTGTCTGTGTAGCCTGTGCACAACGCTGGAGGATCTCCTTAGTGGTCAGTAAAGAAGGAGTTGAGTAGATACAAGTACCTCCGTCATCATAGTACTTAACAGTAGGGTGGTCACTGAGCTTGTCACACAGCCTGAGGACAAAGATGTTGAGATTGGTGTGGTGCATAAATGCAGGCAGGAGTTGATGGAACTGTGGCTGTCCTCCTGAGTCAATAAAGTATATCCAGTCTACATCAAGAATTGGAACGGCATCTTTGGTATTAGCTATATATGGTACCAGTTGTTCCTCCACTTTTAGAAGCTCAGGAGGATCATCAGAATTGTTTACTAGCTGCAGTTTAGGCTTTTCTGCTTCAGTTAATAAGTGTGGGTTATCAACATTTGAAGAGTCCACATATTCATCATCGTACATATTAAGCCCCACATTTGCATTGTTCAGAGTATTCTGAATATTAACTGAAGTTTCTTGTGAAGCCCTATTGAAATGGGAAGATGAAGGGGGATCTGTTCTTCCTTTGGCATTCTTTGATCTTGTTGCTGTATTTACAGTGTATGCCAGCAGTTCATACAGCTCTTGATCGGTTACATTTTTCAGTGAAGAATTACTTATCAGCGCTGTTTGAACTACCTGCACTGGCTTCTCCATCACTGGTGTACTGTGCCTAATCTCTGGTGGTGCTTGATTCAATAGTAAATGAAACAGGTGTGTTTTTCCAACACCAGCTGCTCCAGTGATTAAAATCTTCATAACTTTAACTGAAACAGAGCCGTCTTTGAGGGCATCTTTGTACCTTTGGTGTGCAGCTCTTGGATCCTCCTGGATGGTTGTGGCTGTCTCTATAATATAAAATATAAACTCATCACATGAGCACCAATATCATTCAACTGACCCATGTTAACAAAAACAACGTCTCCATTCGATTTCTGAAATGTACACCAGTCAGGCTATTGTAAGAGATTGCAATACACTAATCCATTAAGCTCACAACATGGACTCACAAGCATTGGCCCAAGATTATTCTGAACAGCCGGGTGATCCTACAAATAACAATGGTGTCATTTAATACAAAATCATCGTAAGGAATCATTAAGATAGCAGGTTGTTTCCACAGCACATCATAGAAATATCAAATCTGCCATTAGTACAAAGGTATCTGCACACCATTCTTACCCATTGTAAATGTACTCCATCGAGAGTTTGACGGATCCACTGTCGAGTTCGCTCATCCCGATTAACAGTACTCTCAGAAGGGAGACCCTAGAGGGACACAACACAAAGGACCTAAATTATGTTAAGACCAACAAAATTAGACACACCATTCTTACCCATTGTAAATGTACTCCATCGAGAGTTTGACCGATCCACTGTCGAGTTCGCTCATCCCGATTAACAGTACTCTCAGAAGGGAGACCCTAGAGGGACACAACACAAAGGACCTAAATTATGTATAGACCAACAAAATTAGACACACCATTCTTACCCATTGTAAATGTACTCCATCGAGAGTTTGACCGATCCACTGTCGAGTTCGCTCATCCCGATTAACAGTACTCTCAGAAGGGAGACCCTAGAGGGACACAACACAAAGGACCTAAATTATGTATAGACCAACAAAATTAGACACACCATTCTTACCCATTGTAAATGTACTCCATCGAGAGTTTGACCGATCCACTGTCGAGTTCGCTCATCCCGATTAACAGTACTCTCAGAAGGGAGACCCTAGAGGGACACAACACAAAGGACCTAAATTATGTATAGACCAACAAAATTAGACACACCATTCTTACCCATTGTAAATGTACTGCATCGAGAGTTTGACCGATCCACTGTCGAGTTCGCTCATCCCGATTAACAGTACTCTCAGATGGGAGACCCTAGAGGGACACAACACAAAGGACCTAAATTATGTATAGACCAACAAAATTAGAGTCTCACGAAATGAATGTTCTTGGGTACAATGCCCATTCTTTGGCTAAGGTACTGGATTGCTGGTTCATTCTTCCAAGTGGTTGCAAGATCAAGTGGTGTTTGGTCATATTTATCACAGATGAACAAGTCACATCCAAATTTCTCTACCAGGTACTTTACCATGGCTAGATTCCCATTCTTTCTACAAGCACCATGTAATGGAGATCTACCCCATCGACCTGGACATCCTGGACTGCACTTTCTTTCTTCAATCAGATACATCAGGATGTCTAGGCGACCAAAGTATGCTACCAAATGGAGAGGAGTGTCTCCATCATCATCCTTCCCTAAGGGGTCACATCCATGCTTCTCCACCAGGTACTTCACTATGGCTAAATTCCCATTCTTTCCACAAGCATGATGTAATGGTGATCTGCCCCATCGACCTGGACATCCTGGACTGCACTTCCTTTCTTCAATCAGGTACATCAGGATGTCTAGGTAACCTGAGTATGCTGCCACATGGAGAGGAGTGTCTCCATTATCATCCTTCCCAGAGGGGTCACATCCATGCTTCTCCACCAGGTACTTCACTATGGCTAAATTCCCATTCTTTCTACAAGCATAATGTAATGGTGATCTGCCCCATCGACCTGGACATCCTGGACTGCACTTCCTTTCTTCAATCAGGTACATCAGCATGTCTAGGCTACCTGTGTATGCTGCCATATGGAGTGGAATGTTTCCTTGGTCATCCTTCCCTAAGGGGTCACATCCATGCTTCTCCACCAGGTACTTCACCATGGCTAGATTCCCATTGTTTCCACTAGCATGATGTAATGGTGATCTACCCCATCGACCTGGACATCCTGGACTGCACTTCCTTTCTTCAATCAGGTACATCAGGATGTCTAGGCTACCTGAGAATGCTGCCACATGGAGTGGAGTGTTTCCTTGGTCATCCTTCCCTAAGGGGTCACATCCATGCTTCTCCACCAGGTACTTCACCATTGCTAGATTCCCATTCTCCTGACAAGCATGATGTAATGGTGATGTGCCCCATTGACCTGGACATCCTGGACTGCACTTCCTTTCTTCAATCAGGTGCATCAGGATGTCTAGGCTACCTGTGTATGCTGCCATATGGAGAGGAGTGTCTCCTTCATCATCCTTCCCAGAGGGGTCACATCCATGCTTCTCCACCAGGTACTTCACTATGGCTAAATTCCCATTCTTTCTACAAGCATAATGTAACGGTGATCTGCCCCATCGACCTGGACATCCTGGACTGCACTTCCTTTCTTCAATCAGGTACATCAGGATGTCTAGGCTACCTGTGTATGCTGCCATATGGAGTGGAATGTTTCCTTGGTCATCCTTCCCTAAGGGGTCACATCCATGCTTCTCCACCAGGTACTTCACCATGGCTAGATTCCCATTCTTTCCACAAGCATGATGTAATGGTGATCTACCCCATCGACCTGGACATCCTGGACTGCACTTCCTTTCTTCAATCAGGTACATCAGGATGTCTAGGCTACCTGAGAATGCTGCCACATGGAGTGGAGTGTTTCCTTGGTCATCCTTCCCTAAGGGGTCACATCCATGCTTCTCCACCAGGTACTTCACCATTGCTAGATTCCCATTCTCCTGACAAGCATGATGTAATGGTGATGTGCCCCATTGACCTGGACATCCTGGACTGCACTTCCTTTCTTCAATCAGGTGCATCAGGATGTCTAGGCTACCTGTGTATGCTGCCATATGGAGAGGAGTGTCTCCTTCATCATCCTTCCCAGAGGGGTCACATCCATGCTTCTCCACCAGGTACTTCACTATGGCTAAATTCCCATTCTTTCTACAAGCGTAATGTAATGGTGATCTGCCCCATCGACCTGGACATCCTGGACTGCACTTCCTTTCTTCAATCAGGTACATCAGGATGTCTAGGCTACCTGAGAATGCAGCAACATGAAGTAGAGTGTTACCATCATCATCCTTCCCAGAGGGGTCACATCCTTGCTTCTCCACCAGATTCTTCACTGTGGCTAGTTTATTCAGCTGCTGAGTGAAACCATCTCGTTTAAATCATAATGTGCAATGCAATTGTAATAAAGCTACCGCACTTTCTGATTTTAGTGTGCGCATGGCATGGTGTTATTCAGTGTTTTATAATGCACTGATTCATGTGGTTACCGTATGAATTAATTGGTTATTAAACACAAACATTCTCTTCAATAAATTTGTTGTGACAAATAAAGTACCGATCAATCAATATGAAGGACTAGTTCTGTGGAATATTAGCTACTGATTATTCATGCTATTGATTGTTTTTGTATTGCGCACGTGATTTTTATAATCCTCTCGGAGCGTGCAAGTGCGTGTTAGTGCGCGTCTAAGATCTCGTTTGTATCTAGACAGATCGCTCGTGCTATAGTTGGAAACGCTGAATATCCTACATGGTCCTTCGAGCCGGGAACTAATTGAAGCACGAGTGCCGGAAATGACTGAAATGGAACAATTGTCACGGAAGAAGGTCCGCGCGGGACACAAGGGATCTGTCAAGCGAATTTTGGCAGAGGTAAGAGATATGTTGGAGTCCCCGCAGGAAAATTCTTCGAAGCTGAGTCAGCAGTTGCAGACGTTGAAGGAGAAACGAGAAATTCTGACTAAACTGGACGCTGACGCACTGAACGACCTCGTAGAAGAGATCACCCAAGCTGATATCTATCGTGAAGGGATTGATCTAGCGATGGTCGACATACGAGACGCCTTGTCGGGAATCGACAGAGCGAATAAAGTGGGTACACAACCTGCTAACCACGATCGAGTCACAGCGGAGTGTGCATCAGCAGCAAGGTGATGCGGTCGTGCATAATGCTTCCTCAGAACCGGAGGCTTCTTCAAGGGATCATGTTCCACCCACGAGCTCCACACCGTGAGCAGAAGCGACACCTACATCACTTGCTTCAGATTCTCAGGCTAATGCACAATCAAGAGCGATTGGACAACGAGTAAAACTTCCAAGGTTGTCACTGAAAAAAATTCAATGGGAACTTGACAACTTGGACACCTTTCTGGGACTCCTTCAAGTCATCTATTCATGACAACGATGAACTTACATCAATCGACAAGTTTAATTACCTAAATTTCTTGCAGGAGAGTTCTGCTGCTGCAGCAATAGCACGCCTCACACTTAGTGAAGCGAACTATAGTGAGGCTGTGGCCATACTCACCAAGAATCTTCAACAAATTGTCACCAAACACATGGATGCACTGATGGTCTAGAAGCTGTAACATCAAACCACAATCTAAAGGGCTGTGGCGTTTGTATGATTTGGTGGAATCACACACGAGGAGCCTGCATTCACTTGGAATTCCATCATCTTCGTACGGGAATCTATTGTCGTCAGTCTTCATGAATAAACTTCCTCAAGAGATTCGTGTCGTCATAAGTAGGGAGGTTTCAGATGAATATTGGGACCTAGGTGCAATCATGAAGATTGTGGAAAGAGAGATCAGTGCAAGGGAACGAGCATCTGCAAATGCTGCTTCACCAGTAAGGAAGCAACCCAGAGAAGGTCCGGTTACTACATCGGTGTTGCTGTCCAATAACTCCTCCGTTGTTTGTTCATTTTGTGGCCAGCCTCATCCTTCTTCTGAGTGTGGAAGTGTGACGGACATCGGGGAAAGGAAGCAGTTGTTAGTCAAGGCTGGAAGGTGTTTCGTCTGTTTGCGGAAGGGCCACATAGGGAGGGATTGTCGGTCATCGGGTAAATGTTCGAACTGCGGAGGAAGACACCACTTGAGCATCTGTTCAAAATCCAAGTATAACGGACCACAAGACACGAGCGAGTCAAAAGACAGTTCAAAATGCTTCTTCTAATGATCAGGTACGAGCCACTAATGAACGACTACCAGCATCCAATGGACGACCTCCGGCAGTTATCTCAATGTACGTTAGCACTAAGACACCAGTGTTGCTACAGACCACTTGTGTCAAGGTCAGGGCCACTGACCAAGCAACACCTATGGTTCAGACTAGGGTTTTGCTCGATAGCGGTAGCCAGAGGTCTTATATCTCAAAGCAAGTTATGCGATGATGAGCTGGACTTAAGGAGGAGCGCAAGGAAACACTACTAGTGAAAACATTTGCTGCTGATGAAGGAAGGGTTCAGGCATGCGGAGTAGTCAACCTCAACGTGATGACAAGGGCTGGAACAGACATGGGTTTATCTCTACTCTCCATTCCGACCATCTGCGAACCACTAACAGGACAGCCTATCACTTATGCCACCAGCCATTTTCAGTATTTGTCTGGTCTACACCTTGCTGACTCAGGTGATGTGGAAGATAGTCTGGAAGTGGGTGTCCTAATAGGAGTAGACCAATACTGGAAGATTATCACAGGGAAGGTTGTGAAGGGCATAGCTGGTTCAACTGCAATCGAAACCGCATTTGGTTGGATTCTATCTGGTCCTGTTCCAGGTCTCACCCTTGAACCAGCCGTGACATGTTTGAGCACTGTTCATCTGATGAAGGTGGATGCATCTGTCTGCTCCTCTCAAGAAGAAATTGCAAATGTAGAAGGCCGATTACAAGCGTTTTGGGGCCTCAACACACTGGGGATTAAGGAATCTGATACTTCTGTCTACGACAACTTCATTGAAAGTGTATCATTCCAGGATGGTCGTTACTGTGTTCGTCTCTCCTGGAAATCACCACGTGTCACGCTGCCAGACAACTTCAACCTAAGTCAGAAACGTCTCTTCAACCTACTGAAGAGGCTTAGGCAGACACCACACATCTTAGCGCAATATGATGAGACCATTCAAGAGCAGATCAGACGAGGCATAGTGGAGGTGGTCAATTCTTCAGACATTGGACCTATCGGAACAACACATTATCTCCCTCACCATGCCGTGATCAAGGAGGACAAGCAGACGACTAAATTACGTATTGTCTACAATGCGTCCGTGAGGAGCAGTGGGGCCATTGCTCAATGATTGCCTATATGCAGGACCCACCTTTGGCCAAAACATCATGGACATACTTCTGAGGTTTCGTATTCACCGGGTGGCTGTTATTGCTGACATAGAGAAGGCCTTCCTCATGGTATCTGTTTCTAAGGAAGATCGCGATGCCTTGAGGTTTCTATGGGTCCACGACATCAATGCACAGCTTCCAAGATTGGTCATCATGCGCTTCACTAGGGTGGTATTTGGAGTGTCTGCCAGTCCCTTCCTGCTTAACGCGACGATAAGAAGGCATGTTGAAAAATACAAAGATGAAGATCCGCAGTTCGTGGATAAATTCAATCGCTCTATCTATGTGGACGATCTTACCTTTGGGGCCAAGACTGAAGATGAAGCCCTTGAGTTGTTCACGAAATCAAGACTATGCATGGACAAGGCGGGATTTACGCTTCGACAGTTTGTGTCTAACTCTTTGGATCTTCAGGCTCGTGTGTCACCTCAGGAATACCAGGCATCAGTACCTTGCGGGGAGGCGATAGCATGTGAGGATGAATCTTACACAAAGAATACCTTGGGGGAAAGGTTGGATCACCCTGAATGTGTCAAGGTGCTAGGAGTGAAGTGGAAGCCAGTGGATGATGCACTCATCTGTGATCTCAGCAACCTGTACAAGGCAGCGTCCGAGTTGAAACCCACAAAACGGAATGTCATTGGACTTTCTGCAAGAGTCTATGATCCACTTGGGTTTCTGTCGCCTTTGACAGTATGCTTCAAGCTGCTGTTTCAAGACATCTGTGTGGTCAAGTTGAATTGGGATGACGACTTGGAGGGAGAGCTGCTGAAAAAATGGAAGAGCTTGGTACTACAGATGCGAGAGCCAGTACTATGCATCCCAAGATGCTACTTCAAGGATATAAGTGAACCCCTATCATGCAGCCTTGTTGGATTCTGTGATGCGTCAGGAAGAGCCTACGCAGCGGTAGTATTCATGAGCATAAGGTCGGCTGAGGGCTGCGTCGTCAGGTTTGTTGCTTCAAGAACCCGAGTGGCTCCTCTTAGTGCACAAACCATTCCAAGGCTTGAACTGCTAGCTGCCCTCCTGTTGGCTCGACTCCTCTCAACTGTTGCACATGCCCTGGAACCAGAGCAATCATTGGGTGAACCATTGTGCTTTACTGACTCCAAGATTGCACTCTACTGGATAAGAGGATTTGATAAGGAATGGAAACAATTTGTGGAAAACAGAGTAAGAGAAATCCGTTCTCTAGTACCAGTTAAATGTTGGCACCACTGTGCAGGTAACATCAATCTAGCTGATCTCCCATCAAGGGGAACTGACCATTCTGAGTGCGGTATACCTGCATCCTGGCTAACTCTACCTCCTGGTCTTTGTGAACCCAATCAAGAAATCGATGAAATCGACTCTTGTGGTTCAGAAGCTTGTGCCATGGAACTGAAGGTTGGAAACAGACCAACATCGCAGAGCACTCACAGCTTGATAGTCCAAGAACTCTGTCGGTTTGACTCAGTCCTTCACTGTGAAGATTTCAGTACCCTCAGACGACTCCTCAGAGTGACAGCTTATGTTCAGAAGTTCATTAGTCTTCTGAAGGCCAAGGTTAAGGGTGCTTCTCAACATGTAACAACCACCTTGGCAGCGTGTGACATTGCAAGCGCAGAACGACTTTGGGTCAAACTGTCTCAAAGAGAGCTGTCGGGGCACAGAAGGTTTGAAGCTTGGCAGCAGCAATTTGGGTTATACCGTGATGCTGAAGGTATCTGGAGGTGCCGTGGAAGGCTGAGCAACGCTCATCTACCTGAATGCACGAAGCATCCAATCATTCTCGACAAGAAGCATCATTTAGCGGTGTTGGTGGTTCGGGATTGCCACTCTAGAGTGATGCACAATGGGGTTAAGGAGACCCTCACAGAATTGAGGTCAAGATATTGGATCATGCAGGGGCGGCAGTTCGTGAGAAAGCTCTTAAATGAATGCAGGATTTGTAGGAGACATGGCTCCAAACCACTCACTGGCCCACCCCCTCCCTCATTGCCTGATTTTCGTGTCCAGTCGTCACCACCATTCAACGGGGATCGACTATGCTGGCCCACTGTACTTGAAGAGTGGTGAAAAGGTTTGGTTCAGTCTGTTTACCTGTTGTGCCGTGAGAGCAGTGCGCTTAGAGCTAGTCCCAGACCTAACGGCTAAGGCCTTCATATGCTGTCTGAAGCGGTTCTCCGGCAGACATGGAATCCCACAGAGGCTGCTGTCAGATAATAGCAAGACCTTCAAGTCAGCTAGCAGGATCTTGTTGGCTCTGCAGAAGGCACCTGAAGTGCGGCAACATCTCAGGGACTCACACATTGAATGGTCCTTCATCCTTGAGAAGGCACCATGGTGGGGTGGATTTTACGAGAGACTCATTCAGTCAGTGAAGAAATGCCTGCGAAAGGTTGTAGGGAAGGCCAGACTGTCGTATGACGAACTGATAACTATTTTGGTTGAAGTGGAGGCTACTCTCAACTCACGTTCTATATCGTACCTTTCATCAGAAGACTTTGAGGAGCCTTTAACACCCTCTCATTTGCTAATTGGTCGCCGTGTTGTCACTCTACCTGATGTGGAGGCTACTTGTGAAGGGGACCCTGATTTCGGGGATATAGACACTAGAGTGGACCTGACTAGACGTATGCGACACTTGAGTCAGGTTATGGAACATTTTTGGAAGAGATGGAGATCAAAGTACCTCACTGCATTGAGGGAGCGCCGTTCCTACAATTCAAGTCTAAGGGAGCCGAGGAGCAAGGTTGTACTCATTTATGACCCAGACCGACCCAGAACTACTTGGCGAATGGTAAGGTGGAGACGTTGTTGGAGAGTGAAGATGGGGCAGTGAGGGGAGCGTCTCTGCGGGTATCGTCTGGTTCCAAATCTGCATCGTTACGTCGACCTATTCAACATCTCTATCCTCTGGAAGATGCGCCTCTGTTACCAGATAGTGTGAGTGAAACAGAGCCTACTGCTCCCAGTGATCCTTGCTCAGAGCCAGTAGTTAACAGCAGAAGATTCCACCCTCCGAGAGTTGCTGCTCAGCTAGCGAGACGCAGGATTGAAGAACAGTTAAAGGATTAAGTTTACTTCCTGTTGACTAGTGCAACTAGTCAAGGGGGGAGTATTCATGCTATTGATTGTTTTTGTATTGCGCACGTGATTTTTATAATCCTCTCGGAGCGTGTAAGTGCGCGTCTAAGATCTCGTTTGTATCTAGGCGGATCGCTCGTGCTATAGTTGGAAACGCTGAATATCAATATCCTACAAGTTCCTTTAACCTTTAATCTCCCGTCGTCCTACGCGTAGGACGCAAGTTAAGATTAATTTTTAGCAAACTCATAAATAAACCAAAATCTCATTGCAATGTAGAAATGGTTGTTGTTAAAGTACCAAAAAGTAATGTTGGGAAGATCAGAGCTACATTGTAAAAGAAGGGGGTAGTAGGTCAGGTCTTTTGCACTAAGCATATACAAAAGTACATTGTAGATTTGGAAATTGCTAGCTCCACACGCTTATGAACGATAGGTATTTGTCAGACGCATGTTGCGGGAATAGCCAAATGAATGGACAAAATCTTGAAAAACGTACAGTGCGTTTTCGGTAAAAATGGCAAAATCAATTAGAGTAAAAACACTGCCGTAGAATGTATAAAGTAGCCCACACATCATGCTTCAAAAAACATTCAAAAAAAGTGATACTTGTCGTACTTTTTCCTTTGACAATTAAATTCTTTACATAGTGCATTTTTAAGAACCGTATCTGTTTATTTGCATCATGTAACCAAGGGAAATAGACTGACAATTGGTCAATTTAGCATGATAGACACATCAAACAACAGTAGAGAAATGGATGCCAAAAAACTGCATTTCTATTTATAATGAATTTTCAAATATTGGTCCTACGCGTAGGACTTGGACCTGGAGATTAAAGGTTAACGTTTTTTTTTTTTGTGGTCAGCATTTCCTTCTGGGAGAAGGCATGTGGACACATTGAAAGGCAATAGTGTTAATTGAACCCAATTGTCAAGTTAAATGCAGTCCATTTATGGCTAGCAACTAGATGCTACATTTGTTGTGAACAAGTGGCTGTCCAAGTTACTGCGAGAAGAGAGTTAGCTGCTGTGTCTGAGGAAAGATATCACTCAGTGGTGTGTTAGTTGTCCACCTTGCTGCTCCAGAAAATCACTCATCATAGCACCCTGTGCTCCACTGAATGCAAATTGATCTCGTGGGAAAAGACCTCTCTGGAGAATAGTTATGGATAAACTACGACCTTTGCTTGAGACAGACCAAGGAAAAAGAATATTCTAGTAATCAGAGACTATTTAACAAAATGGAAAGAGGCATATCTATGGCCAAATTTGGAGGCATGGACAGTGGCTGAGATGAGTTTATATGTCATCTTGGTATACCTAAGCAGATATACTCCAATTGAGGAAGAAACTTGGAATCTAGTGTGATAAAGAGGGCACAGTGAGCTGCTAGAGGTAAGGCCTAAAACACACCCTATCACCCTCAGTCAGAGGAACGGTTGAAAGATTAATAGGATCTTGCTGAATTAACCAAATATAGCTGTCAGCGAGGATAAGCGTGATTGGGATGTGAAACGGCCTGTTTTATTATTTGCATACATGCAGGCATCCGTTCATGAGACCACAGGTGTGACACTATTTAGCATGATGCTTGGAAGGGAGGCACAGATTCTGGAATATCTTGTGTTTGGTCTACCAGTAGGTGATGCTCATGTTCCACACGGAGGGGGGGGGGGGGGGGGGGGGGGGGGGGGGGGGGGGGGGGGGAACAAAAATATGAACACCGGAAGAAGACTATGCAGAATGCTCACAAGAGCATACAAGACAGGGCATGGAAAGTAATGCAGCACCAGAAGAATGTATATGATCAAAGGCAGAATCAGCACCAATGCTACTAGAAGGGTGACTGTCTGGCTCTACTGTCCTGCTGTCCCAAGTTTCGTCAACATGGCAGGGCTTACAAAGTGGAAAAGCAGGTGTGGGTAATGAGATGTGTCAAATACTGGTTGGAGGTTTGGCATAAGTCTGTTAAAATGAACTGTAAATTGCTTAGCTTGAGAGTTAATTCTTTCGTATTCGATACACCACATTCTCTCGATCCACCATAAATTATACACTTCCTTGTTCTGCCCATGCATTAAACTACATGCAAGGCTGTTTAACTCGCCTAGGCAATGAGTCAACTGTATAGCCATAGAGGTAAGAGAAGAAGTTACAGTACGACGATCGTACCGAATTAACGGATCCAAATGATGATTGCTGCCGCCTCCTAAGCAACACGAGGCGCGTAAGGCTTTTTCAATACAAGCTTACTCCAAGCATACAGCTTTTAATTCCGCTTCGTGAAGTTTCGAGTGTATAGGCCTACATGTATTATCCGTAGACACTTAAAAAAAAAAACCCGGGTTGGGTTTAGCGTTTTTCAGTGCGGATAATACACTCTTCAGACTGGTTGCTGTAAAGATCTCCCCCCCCCCCCCCCCCCCCCCCTCTCCCTCCCCCCCCCCCCCCCCCCCCCCCCCCCCCCCCGCATTCCTTACAGTGTAATGGACGGCAGATTCCTATCAACACCTTGGGTATGAACCCATGACCTTATCCTTACTAAACCTAATGCTAAGAGATCCATCATCAGTACGCTAATCGCACGCGCAGGCTCAAAAACCTGGCTAGTCCACAGCTAACCTGTGTCTCTAGCCGAAAAGTATCCGCGCGACCGCGAGGTATTGATATTAGTTTTACATGTACGTACCGGATAAGTGATACGCATGCAGGAATTGTGAGAGAATAGACTATAGGCTCAGTGTATCAGGTTCGGTTCAAAAGTTTCTTTGCATACTTCTAAAAGTATGCGAGAAAACTTAATGTTTTGAAACTAATCAGAACCGAATGCAACCGCAAATATGCGAGGGTGTGGCTACGCCAGGGTAGCCTCCAGCAGAGTCATTATTTCATTCTTTCGTGAAGTGTCAGAATGTATACTGTTTGCTGAGAAGATACTAACAGTCCAATGTTATTTTTTATTTGGACGTTCGACTGGGGTAGTCAAAGATATATGTGTTAGCACTGGCGATTCCTGACACCCATGCAACGATACCCATATAAGGCCATATTGTCCAAATCAGGACCGACGGTAGTGTCCGTACGTGTATTTTTTTCAATCGAGCGTTTTAACGTTGCCTTAGCTTTTTATATAATCCATCAAAAGACACGACACATGTATAATGAAGCAGCCATTACACCACGTTGGACCAGCCCCGGATCCAGGAATTTGCTATGGGGGGGGCGGTTTACCAGAAGGGCGGCAATGTATGCGAAGCTGTTTGAACGGAGGAGGGGGGTGCAGTCCGCTTACGACGGGGGGGGGGGGAGCAGTCCGCTTACGACGGGGGGGGGGGGGGGGGGTGCAGTCGGCAAGTTACATTAATCAATTCGTCACTCACATGCACGCATTCTCTACTAAAACACAAGAAACATCACGGCAAACGGGTCCACTCCGCACCTGCCCTGTCGTGCTCCACCGCTTCGTTGACATTTGTCCGTACAACTGAGTTATCGGGACTTTTAAGTATGGCGCAACACGTTATCTGTAGATCTTTGTCGTCGGGAAGGGGGGGGGGGGGGGGGGGGGGGGGCGGCAAAAGCTACCAGGGGGCGGCATTTCATACGCGATGGGGGGGGCGGCCGCCCCCCCCAAGGCTATGCTGGATCCGGGGCTGCGTTGGACCGTTCTTCTAGAATAGGTCACCCCAGCTCACCTGTGTAAGGAGAGTTCCTTCCATTTGCTGAGTATCTCGAGAGTTGTGTGGAGCCCGAAGAAATTTCGGTATACAACAAGCGCAATCTAAACTAGACTCGAAAACAGGATGCGGGTGGGCTCATAGCTATTGGAAGTTTGGCTAGAAATAGGATTTCATCCCGGCCGACTATGAATGTAATTAAAACACGTGACTTGCTTCGAACGACGATTGGCTTGTTGTTAAGTCGAACCAGAGATATCGGAAGTTTCGTTAAGGTCGGCATACACGGGGCGACTTCCTGCCGATTTGTCGCATGCAACTCAAATGAATATGGACAAATGTTCCGCAAACCATCAGTAAACTAAACAATTACGGAACTTTTACCCATATTCATTCGAGTTGCATGCGACAAGTCGGCAGGAAGTCGCCCCGTGTATGCCGACCTTAAGAAACTTCCATATAGGATTTGACCCCGACTATGAATGTCATTAAAAAAACGCGACCCGTCTGTAACAACACTCCCGACGATCGGATCGTGTAGCTTGTTTTAGCAATCGATCTAGAAGTCAATAATGAGTAGTTTCGTTTTTGTTTCATGTCGCAGAACCGCGTGGTTGTAGAGAACAAGAGTGTACTGCCGTTCTCGTACCCAGTCTCGGAACAAGGGGCGGGTCGTCTTCTTCTCCTCCTCCTTGGCAACGCATAACTCGGACAGGAACACTTTTAAGCGATCAAAATTTCACCACTAGCTTCAGAATCGGATGGAGGACTCGCTTTTATATAAATAATCGATGTTATACTCTGATACACAATCGACTATCAGCCTATGTCTTGTATAATTAGACATTGGGTGTGAAAAAAAAATTAAGAAAACAAGTAAATAAAAACATTCTCTACGAGAAAGTTGGTGGGATATAGGATTTAAAGACAATTGGTGGTGTAAAAAGCAAGGAAACAAGGTCTTATCAGAGGGGAAAATGTAATAGTCCTATATTTAGCACACAAACAACATACGCCCTAGAAATGTGCTAAATATAGGACTATTACATTTTCCCTTCTGATAAGACCTTGTTTCCTTGCTTTTTACACCACCAATTGCCTTCAAATCCTATATCCCACCAACTTTCTCGTAGAAAATGTTTTTATTTACTTGTATATTATCTATGGTCGAACGAGAAGACAAAGATGAGCAGTTTCGTCGTTATTTTTATGTGGCAAAACCGCGCCGTTGTAGAGAATAGAAGGGTACTGCCCGTACCGGAATATCCTCCTTTCTTGACCCTGTCTAACTCGAGATAGGAACACTTGAAAACAATGGAAATTTCACCAATAGCTTCAGAATTGGCTGGAAGAGTGCCCTCCGTGATAATTGGGGGGTGGGGAGAGGGGGAGGGGAACGAACCATTCAGAGGCATGCGATAGGGGCAATGTGCTAAATATAGGACTATTAAATTTCCCTTATTGTTAGACCCTTGTTTCCTTGCTTTTTACACCACTGTTATACCTTCAAATCCTACATACCACCAACTTTCTCATGCAGAATGTTTTTTATTTTACTTGTGTAATTAAAATCGAATCACTCATCACAACTGTGATAAATGATTGTATTTCTTTTGCATTTCTCATTCTCAATTGGAGGCTCCTTTCTTTTATCTTAACTTGTTCAAAAGGAACTCGTTCTCAGATCATGTGCTGATTTATGATGATTAATACAATAATTAGCCTGCGGGCTGTGAAAGAGAAACTGAAGTGTTGTTTGGAGTGGCCTAAATGCACTTTGCCTTGAGGCTGCTTTTTGCACAGCGCACAACAGATCAGGTTTAATAATAATTAGAGCATTAAGGTCTAATTGTGATTTAAAAATTCTTAGCAGTTCATTACATCTGACTTGAAACCGATCAATTATTGACCAAGTACTTCACATCTCCCATATCGCAAGTACATGTAAGCTTTGCATTGACCTCCCACAAGAAGATTTATGGCTTCTAAACAGGTGTGCATACCTGCGCTGCACATGACACATGACAAGATAACATTGGAAATATCTTCAAGCTGCTTGCAACATGCCATGATTTTGATCTGAAGATGGCTTGTGGAATGAGAAACAAGAGGCAAGGTATCAAGTACTGCAGAAGCATAATAGCAGACAGTTGCAGCATTTTCATGTGGCTAAAGCAAGACATGTATGTGCAGAGGGAGGAGCTGGTGTTTTGTTTGCATGTGAATCATAATCAAACCACAATTTGACACCAACCCCTGCATCCCCAAGCTAGGTGGCAATACACCCACGTACATTGCCTTTAATTGTGCCTGGTCCTTCCTGGATAGTCTCTGCATCTGACATCACACTGTCTTGCTAATGGCAACTGATGTCCTAGCGTTTCTGTGGTGACCAGCAAGAGTCCTGAAGTTGAGTTAATGGCCTGATGTAATTACAGCCCAATGTGTTATGCCACAACATCAGAATATTCTTTCCCTCGCATGAATCAAAAATAGTATCATGTCTTGACTAATCTAATGTTTAACATCAGAATGTAATGAGTGTCACTCACTAAATCGGCCTTGATGCCTTGATGTCACTGTCCTTGTCCAGGATGTACCTGTTGGTGTGTGTGTGTGTGTGTGTGTGTGTGTGTGTGTGTGTGTGTGTGTGTGTGTGTGTGTGTGTGTGTGTGTGTGTGTGTGTGTGTGTGTGTGTGTGAGTAGTGGTTGTTAAGTTCATCCGATACAAGCATTCACAAAAAACAAAGGATTGAAGGTTACACATGTGACTAAAACTATTGACTCTACCCATCTGCTCAATTAACCCTTTGAGAGTTAAAGTGAGAAAGAAGCAGTGTGGGGACCGTGCTAACAACTAGTACGTTTAGACATAATAATTCGCATCACTATGCAAATTGCTACTGTACTGTTAGTGATCAGTGGCAGTAGCTATGGTAGGGCCTGGTAGGGCCTAGGCCCTACCAACTGAGACCAGCATCATCATGATCCTCCACTTCTGAAGTAATGAAATGATATAACAACACTAGCGCGGGTCTACTCGATCCCCGCGAGTTGAGTTGTGAACTGTCAAATTCCAGTACAGTATAGTTCAATGTTGTTGCTTTCCAGGTGCGAAAAAAAAATGAATGAATACTGATGTTGATGTATACTCACTGTAGTAACAAAGATATAATGTTGCATGGTATCTGATGTGAGGCATATCTGGAACAAATGACTCCCAAATTGTTCTGGAGGAGCCCCGCCCCCCTCCTGCCCTCACGTATTGATACTACCCTGGCTATGCCACTGTAGTGATGCACCCACTGATCCAGTATAGGTTTGCCCATTGTTGTTGAGGAGGAGAGATGACATGTTGGCTTACTGCATGGATCTTACCAAATTGAGCAGTATTTGGTACTCCAACTCAGCAGGCTAATAACGGGTGTGATGTAAATATTTACAGTTTTATTGACACGTGATTCCAACATGACGCATGTACAGAGCACATCTGGCACCCAAAGGGTTAATTAGATTAAGGCAAACACAATAGTAATAGTGAAAGGTTTTGTTGGTTCAAGAGTTGTGTCACCTCCTAAAGCCCCCAACCACACACCACTCCTTCCAGATAGAATACACCACTCACCTCTAGATAAGCCCACTCACACACCACTACTTCCAAAGTGAGCCCACCCACACAACTCTACTAGCCCACTACTTCCAGAAAGTGCCCACCTGCCACACCCCTTCCCTTGCAGTGGCTTGATGTAGAACATCAGCTCAACTTGACCCACCTCAATTTCCCTTCTCTCAATGTACCTGGAGACAAGAGCTGCAGGCAACCATGGCAATACATGGTCATTGGGTATCAGGCTGAATGCAAGATAAACATCAGCCCACATATGAGCACATGAGAGGAAGTGCACGTGACTCGAATATGTACATGCACAAGGTGTTGCTCAAGGAATGGATGAACACACACACATAATGACATACGTCCAATTATATATATTTGCACACATGCACTCTCTTTAATACGTGTAACTACTGCAGCTCATCAGCTTCTCAACAAAACGACTTTCTAAATTAAAGCACACACAGGCATTACTCACTGCCTACAAATGTTGGGTGCTTTTTCGTCCCATTGCTTCATCTCCCCTTCCATCAACACGCATTCAATAACCTTCACTTTCGACTTGTGTCAACTCTCCTGGAGCTACCTGCAAGAGGATGTAAAAACAATTGAGGATGTGAGGTTATAGAGTCTGTCTAATCTCTCGCATACTTGTAGATGTCGTGTGTAATGGGAAATGTCACATACATGCACCTGCACAAAACAGGTACACACCACCCATACATCAAAGAATGATGCTACAAGCCAACAATTACATGTAGGTTGAGAACTAACAGGCTGAATGGATATGGAGAAAGGCGAAACTGATCAAAGCAGTGATGGTACAAACCAACCCATACCATATATTATAATGGCCTCCATACATGTCACAGGCTAGCACATTCCCTCTTCTGCTGTACTGGCATTATGTCCTTCAGGAAGTGTTTGCATGAACCAAGTAGCAATGTATGCAAAACTTCAAAAGGTAAGCTCCTATTGGAAGAATGTGAAAAGCAATTTTAATGATAGTTTAGTCCTTACAGGAGGAGACATCAGCAGGTATATTTAGCGGAGGGTTGTAATCTTCCCGCAACCCAAAGGGTTTCCTCATCTCCACTCTATCTACCTCTGTAAGCAGTGCTTTGTTATCTGCTGCAGAGCCATAGCCTTCATTCTTAGTGCACACAGTGTCATGATTTTGCGTTCTAGAAGTGTGATAATAGTTATCAATGAAACAATATTATACACTAGATAGTACTCACCATGCAGAGAACAGCAGGGCTAGGTGTAGTACTACACAGCCAATGTCATTCAAGCAGTCCAAAACAAAAGCTAAGTGTAAGGATCTTAAAGGGTTATTGGGTTTTGTTATCACATAGGTCACCAGTTAATTCTTTACTACAATAATATACAAGAGAACTAACAATTGTCTGTAATGTAATTGTAACGTTTGTTTTCTTGTTTGTTTTTTTCAATGGATATTTATGTTTTAAATATACAAAAAAATCGATCAAATGACCCATTGAATGTCACGGTTTTGTTTGTTAGAAGCACCTATCAGTCTTCTTCCTCTAGACGTCTCCTCTTTGATTGGTGGTAGTCTATCAGCTCATCAAGTGAGGCTTCATGAACAACAGTACAAGCATTAGACACAAAAGAAGGAAACATGCAACACACTTGACAAACCACTGGTCTGTCTGGACATCATTGGCTTATAAGATTTGCTCTTGGACTTCTGGTCTGTTACCAAGGGAGCGAGTTGTGATGAGGGGAGGGTGGGGGTGCCCAGGCCTGTGAGAAACGAGTACTCGAGCAAGTTCAACATCCTTCTCAACATCGTTGCCCTGGGAGATAAAAGTAGAGGATGAACTAAACAGAAACTAGTGGCTGCACATGTACACAACATATGGAATGATATATCATGCAGTCAATCGTGCTATTGACCACTCTCATGTCATTAGGAATAAGCCTGTTTTTTTTCCCCCATAAGTAAACCTTTCATGATGACACACCTAACCATCTAGGCAGTCCACAGGGCCTGAAAATGGCTGACCAAGTATTCATGTGCCTCTGTGAGGGTGGAAGGAGGGTGCCAAAAGGGATGAAAGGTAAGGAGACTGCATCAATAAAGGAGGACTTGCTCTCAAGTCACATACGTTCATCTCTCTGCCAGTTCACATCCTCGAACACACAGTCGAAAAGCATCAAGGGGATCTCTAGGTAAAGTGACTCTAGTGAGCTGGTGTACAACAGGAAAGCAACCATTGTAGAGTAGATATAAAATCAAATAAGCATCATGTGATGTGTGCTGTATGGATCCATATCACCACAGCAACAATCTAAGACATGTACAGTGTAGTATGCCTTATTGCTTTGGTAACAGACCAATGCAATATCAGGACTATTCCAAACCGAGGACAATCCAGCACTGAGCCCATTTCCATACCAAGATCAATTCCACTTACCTGATGCCATTCCATACTGTGGTTTTCTTGGGCACTTTTCAATGTCTAACATTTGATCAACAAGCTAAGTGAGAGGGTGAGGAGAGGAGGAGGAAGAAGAGGAAGAAGAGGAGGGAGGGGGAAGAGGAACAATCACTGACATGGTGGGGACAAGGTGAAGAGACGTGTTGCACACCATTACATCTTCCAGACCACTTCCAATGAGGAAGAGCACACCCACCATGCAACGCACCTGATGATGATAAAGATGGTTCATAAACACCACACATACATGTACCCTCCACACACACACACACACACACACACACACACACACACACACACACACACACACACACACACACACACCTGGTGCCAGAGAAATGCTAAACCTGTAATTGTCACCTCGTGCATCTGGTAAGGAGAGGAGGGACTGGGGAGGAGAGAAGTTATTGGGGATGATTTTATTGAGGAGAGCGAGGTGAAGAGAGGTGGAAGGAGGGAGGTGAGGATGAGAACATTGAGGGAGACGAAGGAGGTGAGGGAGATGGGAGGTGAGGACACCTTCACACGACCGAGATTTTACCTGTTGTCAAGGGGATTGATATCAAAGCTAAGGATCCTGCGTCTAAAGTTAGTGGTACCTCCAGCAACATCCATCTAGAGATGGGTATGTATTGGATGAAGTGTCCTTCCCCTCCTCATTGCTACACCACCTTCCTACACACATCTCCCTCACCACCACCTCCCTCCACACCATCTCCCTCACACCCCACTTCCCTCACACACCCCCCTCCCTCACACACCACCCACCTCCCTCTCACACCACCTCCCTCACACACCACCGCACCACACACGCCCTCACACCACCACCGCCTCACACACCACCCCCTCACACACCACCTCCCGTCACACACCACCTCCCCATAGCACCACTACCCAGCACACGCCCGCAAGCACCACCCCGCTGCACACCACCGCCCGCACACACACCGCCCGCACACACCTACCGCCCGCACACACCACCGCCCGCACACACCACGCCAGCACACACCACCGCCCGCAAACACCACCGCCGCACACAACCACCGCCCTCGCAAACAACCGCCCGCACACACCACCGCCCGCACACACCACCGCCCGCACACACCCACGACCCACAACACCACGCCCGCACACACCACGCCCGCACAACCACCGCCCGCACACACCACCGCCGCACACACCACCTCCCCACACACACCCGCCCTCCCACCACCCACACCACCGCACGCACAACCACCGCCCGCACACACCACCGCCCCCACACACCACCTCCCTCACACAACCACCTCCCCACAACACCACCCCCGCACACACAACGCCCGCACACACACGCACCACCTCGCTCAACACCACCTCCCTCACCCACCACCTTCCTTACACACCACGCCCGCACACAACCACTCCTCACACACCACCGCCCTCACACACCACCTCCCCTCCAGCACACCATCGCCCCACACACCACCCACACACACCACCCCCCACACACCACCTCCCCACACACACCCCTCACACACACCTCCCTCACACACCCCCTCCTCACAACACCTCCCCACACACCACCTCCCCAAGCACCACCTCCCTCACCACACCACCTCCCTCCCACACACCACCTTCCTTAACACCATCTCCCTCACACACACCTCCTCCACACCACCTCCTCACAACACCCCCTCACACATACCAGTTTCCTGATAGCCCGTCCGTGATAGTCCCACCCAAGGTACGCCACCTTTAGCGCAATGTGTCTTTGAGTATACCTGTGTATGAGTAACGGGCAACAGAGGTGGAGCGCTAAGAGTTACTCCTAAAGGTCTTACAGCTTGAAATCGAATTGTCTGTCTGCCTTCTTAACCGGTTTGGGATCAGAAGTGTTCGCAGGGACAAGGGTCGGCTCCAATGTGGCTGACTCAGAATGCATCATTTTTCTACCTACAAAGTTTATAGCGCAAGTTATTCGGGTCCAAATTATGTCTCTGCTTCTGCTAAAGAACATAATCCTGGCCTAGCTGCACGCATGCCCGCCGTAGTTATTTGACAATCTGATTTTATCAATAATCTACATGTATATCTATAAGCTGCAACAGGTCGCTAGGCATGCAACAGGTCGCTAGGCATGCAACAGGTCGCTAGGCATGCAACAGGTCGCTAGGCATGCAACAGCAATTTGATATTGGCACACATGTAGGGAGAAGAATGGTTGTATTAAATGAAATCCATCTGCCTTATGGCTCAAATGCAAATAAGAATATGCCTTGGCACCAGTAGAATACAAAAATAGATCATAAGAAATGAAATACAGCTGTTAAGTGACCACTGGCTGATATGCTTGATGATGCATTGTCATGGTCTGATTAATTTCATCCAATCAAATAATGGCCTTTGAGCTGTGATGACAAGGAGCAATAACCCTTCCATTTACAGCATCTAATGAAGAGGAGGAAGAGGATATGGGGAGGAGAAAGAGGAGATGGGAGGAGGAAGAGGAGATGGGAAGAGGAAGATGAGATGGGAAGAGGAAGATGAGATGGGAAGAGGAAGAGGAGAGGGGAGGAGGAAGAGGAGATGGAGGAGGAAGAGGAGAGGGGAGGAGGAAGAGGAGGTGGGAGGAGGAAGAGGAGATGGGAGGAGGAAGAGGAGATGGGTCGAGGAAGAGGAGGTGGAAGGAGGAAGAGGAGATGGGAGGAGGAAGAGGAGGTGGAAGGAGGAAGAGGAGATGGGAGGAGGAAGAGGAGGTGGGAAGAGGAAGAGGAGATGGGAGGAGGAAGAGGAGATGGGGAGGAGGAAGAGGAGATGGGGAGGAGGAAGAGGAGATGGGGAGGAGGAAGAGGAGATGGGGAAGAGTCACAAGACATGTTGCACAAGCTAACCTTAAAGGGGCCATTCCACTACTCCACCTGCACATGGGTGTCCTCACCCTCCTCCCAGCACTGTTCATGTATCTGAACAACCTCTTCTGCATAGAGTCCAGTGGCTCCCATGCTGTCCCTCTCAGTTCCACCACATCCTGAAGTACAACCTAATCCTCTTGGAGGTCTTGCCACTTTCCACAATGTCATTCACTCTGCTCAAATACTGGTTGATCCGGCTCTGGTCAGGGAATGGGAGGAGGGGCATGTCACCAGGTGGACCACACCAAACCACACCCACCTTAGCCTCTCCCCTATCCAGCTCTTTGCCGGTTGCAGTGATGAGAGCTGCGAAGAATTCCAGGGACTGCTCATCAGGGGAAGATAGCAACAGCTGAACCATATAGCTGTGCAGGGTGGACTCTGGAAACATCTGTATAACGACATCACTACATTAGATGGTGCACATCATTTAGAAAAATGTATTTCCTCCAGTTTATTTATAAGGAGTAGAATTCAACTGTTTCAGACATCATTGTGGGATTGTGCATCAAATACTGTTAACATAATCACACACAACCTTTGAAAGACAGCACACACACACATGCTTACCTGCAGCTTGTAAAGCTCTCCAATGAATTTGATGTTGCCTAGCGACCGATGTCTAGATGCCATCTCAGCTGCTTCCGGTTCCATCTGTCGCTGTTTCCTTTTCTCCTCCTGAGAGAGACAAGGTCACCCCAATACCCCATGTGATGGTCACATGACTCACTGTCTCTGCTGTCTCTACTCCTTTCTGCATGGTCTCCCTCTCCTCATCCTCCTGCTTGTACCTCTCAAACTCCTGCTGACACCTGCTCAGCAAAAGATGACTGAAAGTGATGGTTTCAGGTTTCCCTTCTGCATTTATTGTTTCAACAGCCAATGCTGCCAGAACGCAACAAAGCTTGGCATATGACGATATGAATTTAGTCACTTTTCCCTCTTCCAGTGACTGTATGAGAGGAGTATATGTACAAGAAGCAGCATAGATTTGTCAGCTCTAACCTTTGTGAAGATCTTGTCGATGACCCCTCTCAGCCTCTCCTCTGTGTTGATCTTCAACTGGAGGGTTTGATCTGCTAGTTTTTCAAAGTTTTGAAGTGTCAACTTGTTCAGAATACTCTGGAACTTGCGGAAGACCTCCTGGGTCTCCTTCTGTTCCTCTGTCAACTCTAATTGGAAAGCAGCTTGCCTCTGCCATGGCTGCTCAGCCTTCTTCAATTCAACCTTATCCATTGATGCACACACACACATACACACACACACACACACACACACACACACATTCAAGTACATTGTAACATTAGCTTATCAGCATGACAAACAGTACTTAATAGTTTCAACTGACCACATGTGATCTATGAGGAATGATCTTTTGTGGTTCACCAATCTCTTCAGACTCACCTCTCTGGGAAAAAGTGTAACTGTAATTGTATGACTGCACTACTAGTTCTCTGAGCTCTTTATCCACATCTCCATACACATGTACACATAGACACACACACACACACACACACACACACACACACACACACACACACACACACACACACATGAACACACATGCATGCTACACACACATGCATGCATACACACTCGTGCACACATACGCAGACACATGCACACATACCCATTCATTCGTAGGTTCTTGTAGTAAGTAACTTCAGTGTGTGTGCAAAACAAGAACTGGTGAGTCCCCAATTTGCCATTTGCAAATGCCACTTGCTCACCACTCTTTGTCCAGAAGCTGTACTGGAGCAATCCAACACTCCTTCTTCTTGCATAAGTCCAGAAGGACCTCTCTACTGTAGAGTCGTCTGACAGGAAGTGTGTGTTGTGTGTCTTGCAGCAATGGTCTAACACCTTCATCTGGTGGTCTGTGCAACAGTACTATGTTTACGAGTTAAATGGTCATTTTGGCATTGCACACATAAACCTTACCATCTTGAGTTACTTCTTCATTTCCTCCCTTACCATCTGCTCCATCCCTTCCTCCACCAATGACTGTCCCACCTCCTTCACTTTGATCAGATGTCACATTTGGATCAGAAGTTATGTCTTCTTCCATTGCATGTCTCTCCTCCTCTCCCTCCTCCCTCACTTTGTATGGTTCCTCCTCCTCAGGCCTGTGGGACTCTCGCATCTGTCCCTGTGACCTCTCCTTGACCTCATATGTCTCGTTCAGTTTATGTGACTCTTCCCCATCCTGCTTCACCTTTTCCTCTTCCCTGACCTGCTCCTCCTCACCATCCCCCTCCTGCTCCTCATCCTCCTCCCTCTCCTCCTCCTCCCCCTTCTCCTCCTCCCCCTCCTCCTCCTCCTCCTCCCCCTCCTTCTCCTCCTCCTCCTGCTTCTTCTTCACTTGGCCTGGTTCATCCTCGGGCTCATGGGGCTCTTCACCCACCTCTCCTTGTGACCCCTCCTTCACCTCATGTGATCCTTCCTTCACCTCATGTGATCCTTCCTTCACCTCATGTGATCCTTCCTTCACCTCATGTGACTCTTCCATCACTCTGTGTGGCTCCACCTCTTCCTCCACCACTTCCTGTCTCTTGCCACTCCTGTACTCTTTGACATCAGTTGATGCTTCTCCCTGAGATGGCTGCTTCGGTTGCTCGGCAACCACTGGTTCAATAATAGATAATGGTTTTCTCCTTCGTTTCTCACTTGGTGGTGGAGGTTTGATAGGGGAACCCGAAACAGGGGGGCCAGGTGGATATTGACCAGGGAGGCCAGATGGATATTGACCATGGGGGCCAGATGGATACTGAACAGGGGGCCCAGATGGATATTGACCAGGGGGGCCAGATGGATATTGACCAGGGGGGCCAGATGAATACTGAACAGGGGGGCCAGATTGATACTGACCAGGGGGGCCAGGTGGATATTGACCAGGGGGGCCAGGTGGATATTGACCAGGTGGATATTGACCAGGTGGATATTGACCAGGGGGGCCAAGTGGATATTGACCAGGGGGGCCAGATGGATATTGGCCAGGGGGGCCAGATGGATATTGACCAGGGGGGCCAGATGGATATTGACCAGGGGGGCCAAGTGGATATTGACCAGGGCGGTTGTAGTCAGCAGATCCCTGCATTCCAGGCTGGAGGACACCCCCTGCATAGAAATAGCCAAATGGTCCAATGTGATGAGGGTACATGGATGAAGAGTACATCAGCCCTGTGGGTAGGTTTGGATGCATCATTCCTCCAGAAAGCTATGTTATGTGTGTGAGGGGAGGGAGAGGAGGTAGGTGAGGGAAAGAGGTGGGTGAGGGGAGAGGGTGGGTGAGGGGAGGGGGTGGGTGAGGGGAGGAGGTGGGTGAGGGGAGGAGGTGGGTGAGGGGAGGAGGTGGGTGAGGGGAGGAGGTGTGTGAGGGAGGAGGTGGGTGAGGGGGAGGTGTGTGAGGGAAGGAGGTGGGTGAGGGGAGGAGGTGTGTGAGAGGAGGGAGAGGAGATGGTTGAGTAAAGATAAATGCGGATAACAAACCATGGGCGGGGACAATACCTGTGAAGGCGTCGTCAAAGGATGCCTGAAGAGAAAAGACTTTCAATGAGACGCACAAGGATGGCTATTCATTCCTTTGTGCTACTTATTCACTGCCGTCCATGTTCGATATGACAGCAAGGCAAAGGCCACACATGTACATGCATAAACAGAAAAGGTCATTATCCAGCTGCTGCGCATGCCAGCCATGCCTTCTCCCGCCCCTTCTACACCAAATAACAGGTGCGTATTTTCCGAGGGAGCCATCAATGACTGGCTTTGACATGCATAAACGATAGCTTGGTTTGGATCCTGAGTGAGAGCTAGATGATAACGTTGTCGTAACTTCTCTCCTTCCCGCTCTGTGTACGAGAGCCACAGTATATCTAGCTGCTAAGACGTACCTGTTATTCATACTCCCAAATCGCAACTAAAGGTTCCGAGTTTGTAGAGTCGCGATTACAGCAAATCACTTTCTCAGCAATGGCATTGTGTTGCGCTCCTAAGATTGGGGAATTCCCTAGGCCAAGCGCTCGATTGCACGTGCGCAGTTTAATATACATTCGCTGCCTGGATCATGGATTAGCCTAATATTATTCATGCAATTGTACTCCTTTTGCTCTAACCATATTAGCTAGTCTACCTAAACAGTTGGTACGTATGAGAGTTCATCTAAACAAGTGAGGCCACAATGTTGTAAACAACAGAATGTGGGAACTTTCCTGGTGTAATGCAACGTAACTAAAATAGTTGTAAACAACAAAATGTCTTTCAGTGGAACTCCCTGGCTGTATGCGTATATGAGTATCCATGTGGACATCTGCTATAAATGATGTTCCATGGCATTGTGTACATTGTTCTTCAGGATGCATGGTAACATCATATAGGACTGAAGTTAATATGACCTCATCAGAGAGAGGAATCCCAAAATGCGAATATGACCTTTCTAGCACACTGTTCCAAGAACGGAAAGGTGTGCTAGAGTAATGTTGCCGGAGTGTCTGACCTTTGCATAGCACGTAATATGGGGTACTGTGCCTCTGTAATACGTAACCGTCAATCTATTCCACCACATACATAACATAGGACTACACCAATAGCTTATATAGTGTTTCACTGCATCCTTTGACACCTGTCCCAGGAGTGCAGTACCTCTACAGAACAAGTGGGTCAGGAATTACTATTCATCCAGCGCCCACAAAGGGTCTATTCAGAATACTTGCTAGCCCGTCCCATTACATTCGTCCCTATAATCTGAACTTATAGTAATAATTAGGAAGTCGTCGTTCGCGTTGTGGCTAGCGCCTTTGTGCCGGTCCAAAGTAGGTTCTGCTAAATCTATCGGGGGCTGCGCTGCTTGTGGAACATCTGCAACATTATCAAGAAATTGCTCATTTGGCAAGGGAACAGCTGGTGGAATCTCATGAACAATTTCTGGCTGGGGAGTGGAATCTGTTCGCACTGAAAAGTGTTCGATGCTTGCTGGTTCCCACTCAACCTCTCTTGACAGTGTGCTCTCATTCTCCCGTAATATACAGCGTCGTATTCATGTGCACCACTCTGGACCTTTGTGACTTTCTGTGCTCAATTTGTACAGTTGTTGGGGAGTTAACCTTGTTTCCTTGTTTACAACCCATCCACCTTCCCACTTTGGATCCAATGTTCCAGCAGTTAGGTTTTGTGCATCACCTTCACAAAACTCCCTACTGTTGGTATGTTTGTTATAATGTTCCTTTTGCCGCTTTACTTCCTGTACTATGTGACTTTATACCATGTCGCGTAGCTCTGCCATCTTAACCCTAAGGTTGCTGTCATATGAGGTGGGGTCCTGTGCACTACTGTTAGTCATAGATGGCAGAGATTGTAGAACAGCATCTCGTCCCATCATTAATACAAATTGGCTAAAACCAGTAGAAGCATTAGATGCTGTTCTATATGCATAGAGCACCAATGGTAGATTTCCTTCCCAGACAATGCCATTCTGTTCTGTATAGCACCGGAGCAGTTGCAGCAAAGTTCTATTGAAATACTCATCACCTTGGGGGTGGTATGCTGTTGTTCGAGACTTTGTGATTCCAAATGCTGCACATACTCTTCGGATCATGGTGCTTTCAAAGTTAGCACCTTGATCAGAGTACAATATTTCTGGGATCCCAAAACGTGAAAACAAGTCAATTAGTATTCCAGCAATACACTCTGCAGTCTGGTTAGGCATTGGTATAGCTTCAGCCCACTTCGTGAAATAGTCTTGTAAGACTAAGAGATAGCGATTGCCTCTGCTGGATACTGGCACTTGCAGTACATCAACAGCCAGCATCTGCCAGGGGTGTCCAATTGGAATATTGGTCATTGGAATCGGTGTTGGCATTGGCAGCTTGGACCTTTGGCACACCATACAACTCCTGCAGCATAGCTCTGTGTCCTTTGGCCATTCCAAACCAATATGCTGTACGCTTCAGCCTCTGTAGGGTTTTCTCTACACCTTGATGTTCTGAACTTATGATATCATGAGTGGCCTTAAGGGCTGTAGGCTGTAATGATAAGGGAACTACTGGTACAGTTTGCTCCTCTTCCAACGGTCCAGGTGTGTACTTGCGGCAAAGTACACCATCAACTACACAAAACTGGCTTCGAATTCTTGAGAATTGTCGATAGGACACGACAAAATCCACTGGCGAGGTGGAGCCTCTATGATGTCATCAACACTCAAGGCCTCAGTGTCTGTCATTATATAGTTGAAGTCTTCAATGGACTGCATGATGTGGTGGTTTTCTTTAAGACCAATTCCAGAACAACTAATGGAGGTGATAACTGGAATGACGGTAAAGGCTCCCTAGGCTTAGTCCTCCCCTGCTAGGATTCAACTGGTATCCACAATAGTACATTCTGTAAAGCTGCGACGATGTCCAAATCAAATAGGTCTAGAGCTAAACTGTAATAGCACCTGTGGGTCTATGGTGCCAACCTGCTGCAGCCTGCATAACATAGCATGAGCCTTGGAGTAACAAATTTTGCAGTGAGAATGAAGTCTCCTATGGGTGCACCTAGAAGTTCCAAGTTCAGGCTATCAAACTTTTTCACCTTAGATGGGAAGAAATTCAGAATGCGATTGCTGAAAAGCTCACACTTAGAGTCATTCAGAAACAGCCCCCAGCTGTTTAGTATTCATTCATTAAGTATTAGAGTATTAGTTTTATAAATGGGTATCTAAATAACACATTTTAATTAAAACCAACTACTTAGTAAAAATCAAATTACATGCACATTTAATATTAATATCTATATTTAAAGCAAAATTAATTAGGTAGACTGGAGTACGGGGAGATTATAGCCAAAGTTGCAATCATCCTGTCAGTTTTTAATTCTTTATTGTTATTAATGATGGAAAGACTGGATATATTTTGAGATCGCAATTTGGCTGTGATGTCCCTGATTTCGTTGTGCTTCGTAATAGGGAAGCCTCTTCGGCTACATGTCATAGCGACAGTCGACAGATGCACAACTTAGGAGTATTTACCACATCCCAACACTTCTATTGTATGTAGAGAAAGATCCTTTAGTCCTCTGAAACAAATTAAAACTTCTCATTGATGTTCTGTGACTACGCAGAGATGATGAGGCATGTTGCTATTTATTCATTGTGACAGCGGAGCATAAACAGTTCAGCAACTATATGAGTTTTGTAGGCGTAATCCACGAAGTCTTCAAATGGTGAACTTCTGAATGATTGAAAGTATTTGTTGCTATTGTTAGTGATTTGTAAGCTATCTTAGCTAACATTATGTCATTTTGTTGCTATTGTTATTGATTTGTAGCTAACATTATGTCATGCAGTGATGCATTAAATGAATAACAATGAGCTGGCCTCAGGGTGTGGTAAGTTTAGTACATCAAAATGCTTTTAAAAAGTAAATGAATAGAAACAAAGCCTAAACATTAAAATATATTATACATGTCAGTATACCATCATAATTATATCATTATGACATAATATGAGATCGTTGGCACACGTTAAATTTTTTTTTGTATGCACAATAGAAAGGGAACACTTGCATTGAAATGTATATGTGTAGAGGGACTTTGAGATTTCTAGAATATAAAAAATATTAAATCTTGAAAAAACGAGTGTTAGGGCAAAACAATCCCATGTGAAACCAAGCTTGGGAACAGTCCTTTTAAAGCACCCCCCTTACTGACATCCTGCATGTGCTGATTTCTTCTTAGGCTTGGAGGTTATATTCTTCTTCTTAGGCTTGGAGGCTACAGCCGAATGGGTGGCTTTTGCGTCACGTGTGCTGCTAGGATGTAGCAATTCGTACAGAATCGTTTGCGAACTCGCAAACATGTCGTGAAAGGGCGCAATTCCTTTCATGCCACCACACGTGACCACATCTTTCAGTGGCACCATTGGGAGGGCACCAATGAGATTCCTGTACATTTCCTGCAGCTGGCCATCCGGCCCACGGTATCGGCTCTCACCCAGACCCACCATGTGGAAGGAAACGTACATGGGAACCTTGAACAACTCCGAAGGCAATGGCAGCTCGTCGTGGAGGTTGAACAGGGAAGATAGGATGTAGGCGTGCTCCAGTACACTGGTGAATTGCGAAGCGCAAGTGACGGATCTGCAGTCCGGACGCAGCATCAGCTTGCTCGAGCGTTCTCCGATTGACGTGCACAGACACGTCAGTATCAGAGGGTCCAAGCTGTCAGGAGAGGCGACGCCAGTCTTAGCAGCTGCCACTAGGCATGCGTAGATCAGCAGAGGAGGAAAGTCAAACAGCTGCTTTAGCGGGTCTTCAATGGTCGGGGCAATTGCAGCATCGCACAGCCTTTCTGGGTTTGTGACGAAATCAGGATCCTGGGTGAGTGCTGCATATAGAGCCAGCATTCTCTGTTGCGGAGTAAGGGTGTCTCTGATTCGAGGCAATATGGTCGGCGGAAGAGGAGTTACTTTAACCAGTGTAACGCCTCGCCGCTCAACGAACTGACCATATTCCGACACGAGGTCGAGACATACCAGAGAGTACAACAACTTGCGGACGGGAAGCAGCTTTGCGTGGACGCATGTTGCAGGCTCGAATTGGACAATAGGACTGCGCCAGTACACGCCACAGTTCAGTATGGACAGAAGTTCCGCGATCAACTTTCCCTGGAAAATAAGCGGGATAAGCAGTTCGCCCAGCGCTGAGCGAGGACCTTCTTCGGCACTCGTGTCGTGTGCTGAATCTTGATAAAAGCTGTACGTGCTTTTAACCGCGTCTTGGTATTCCGGATAAAGTGTTGTTATTTGTTTAATCTCCGGGTTCGAAAGGAATTCGTCTGCAGTGGAGCATCGCTTTCCTCTTATCCAACATGCCGCACTCTCTACAAATGGGTACGTAAACTTCAGTATTCTCCTCACATCCTCTTGTTGGCTGTAATAGCTACTGTAGTCGTTGCCGCACAGTATCGATAGAGCAGGAAGACACTGCGGGCTGATTTCCAGGCACATGGCCAGGCGGCCGGGTTCTATTTTCTCGCACAAAATGTCACGAGGTTTCTCGTTCATCACCGGGCTGCGCAGCTTGATCGCGTCGTCTCGATCGAAGAATTTGCAGTGAAGCGTAGCGCAGCCTGCCATCATGGTTAGGTCGGTGTCGTTGGATAATATCCCGCACACTTCCGGATGCTCTCGTGCGTACTCGGCCATGGGGCGGTCTGCCTCCCCATTGCATACGACCACCTGGACGCCATGTTTCTGTAGCGCTTGCATGATTTGTTGACGAAGCAGGCACTTCATCGTCCATGTTTGTTCTATTGCGCTGTTCTTGCTGTCGTAGGCGCAGTACTGCCGAAAGCGCTCGATCAACGCTTCCACGGCCCATTGCCTCGCTTGCCAGGTCCTCAGCTTCAACTCTCTCTGCTCCGCATTGCTACACCTAGGACCGTCCACAAAGAATAAAGGTTCCGCTCCTCCAAATCGCACCGCATTTACAAAGCCTATAATCCTCTCCGAGTAATCATCGTAATCTGCCCCGTACACGTAGCTGTGCTGAGGATAGTCCTTGTGTTTCACTTTGGCTTCGTGGAACCATCCCAGAAGCCAAATAATTACCGCGAAAAAGTCGCACACGATAACCGTTTTGGATGACCCAGGGGGAGGGGCATCCGCAGACCGAACTCTTCCCAGACTGAAGAAGCGACCTCTCGCTTGTGGGTGTGTACGAAGAAACTTGAGGAGGCCTCGAGCGCCCATCAGCTATTGCGATGCAATTATATTCATCGCTTTAAATGGAATGGCACGGATAATTAAACGAAATCGTAATTTACGAAAATTCTTCTACATTACACGAAGACGAGTCACATATCATACTTGTCTAATGACAGTCCGAGAAATGAAACAGCTCCTAAACATACTCAACCATAGATAGGAAGCGATGTGTAGAGGACATTTCTAGAATATTAAAAAAAAATCTTGAAAAAACATGCGGAAACGACCTCTGATATAATCAGCTGACCATGACCCGCAGGGTTGTTAGCCACGCCCAATGAATAACCGATAGATACTGCATTTCTTATTCTGAGTGGTTGCAGCCTTGCAGGAAGAGTGTACAGGACGAGAACTCCACTCTGTACTAGTTTCCATCTGTTCTTTGCGTGTATTCAACTACACGACACAAATTATTCATTAAAAAAACTCCAGTCCTAATCAGATGTGAAAAAAAAAAAGGTCGGCTATTTCTGTGTGTCATTTATGTGCTCTACTATGTGTGCTGATCATTATATTGCTCGCTCACCGTTTAAGGGTTGGTTCCTTCGCACAGAACACCCCGCCAAAATTACATTGACTCTGGCTGCGCAGAAGCGCAAATGATAATTCTGACCAATCCATTTATTATTGTTTTATGCATACGCATGAGAGGCGGGGATCTGCCAGGAGGAAGGAGGAAGGGGGAAGCAGCCCAGACAGGGCAACGCAAGGGGGACATGTCTAGGGCGCAGATGAAAATTTGAAAAGCATGGCAGGGGGGGGGGCCCGTTTCGCGGAAAAGAGCCCAGGCAGAGAAAGGGCAGAGAAAGGTGGGTTGCGGCAAGCACGGGGGGCGGATATAGACCGCCCGGGAGCCCGCCCGACCCACGCCCGGAGAGCCCGCCGACCCACGCCCGGAAGCCCGCCCGACCACACGACCGGACAGCCCGCCCGACCCACGCCCGACAGCCCGCCCGACCCACGCCCGGAGAGCCCGCCCGACCCACGCCGGATAGCCCGCCCGACCCACGCCCGACAGCCGGCCGACCCACGCCGGAACAGCCCGCCCGACCCACGCCCGAGAGCCAGCCCGACCCACGCCCGGAGAGCCCGCCCGACCACACGCCCGACAGCCCGGCCGACCCACGCCCGGACAGCCCGCCCGACCCACGCCCGGAGAGCCGCCCGACCCACGCCCGGAGAGCCCGCCCGAACCACGCCGGAGAGCCCGCCCAGACCCACGCCGGACAGCCCGCCCGACCACGCCCGGAGAGCCGCCGAGGACCCACGCCCGACAGCCCGCCCGACCACCCGGAAGCCCGCCCGACCCACGCCCGGACAGCCGCCGACCCACGCCCGACAGCCCGCCCGAGCCCAAGCCCGGACAGCCGCCCGACCCACGCCCGGACAGCCGCCCGACCCACGCCCGACATCCCTCCCTACCACATCCCGTATACCCGCCTACCCACTCCCTTACATCCCTCCCTACCCACTCCCTATACCTCCCTACCCACCCATCCTCCCTACCCACTCCCTTACATCCCTCCCTACCCACTCCCTTACATCCCTCCCTACCCACTCCCTTACATCCCTCCCTACCCACTCCCTACATCCCTCCCTACCCACTCCCTTACAAACAGATCTATAGCCGAAAATGCACCATACAAAGTCCAATCAGGTTTGATGGGTTCACCCGACTGTTTCACCGGCGGCTTTAACACTGGAGCGTGATGAAGTGAGTAGCAAAGTTAACGGTAAATGCCGGTAATACTAGGGGCTGCAATGCTCACGTGCACCGCACTACTTGCATCCTGTGCGCCATCAGTGCCGATTCTCACATGATCAGAAAAGTATTAATGTAACCCGAGATGTCCACGAATTAATTACCCTACATATTGCCATCATTCGTGATATCTCTGACATTTGGTGAAATGAAACCTCTCACATAGTGTTTTCATTTTTTTTTCCCCTCCCCCTCTGTTGTCCCTTGGGACATGTACAAGAAGTGGACTCAGTGAGAGCCTCGAGCTTCAGTACATATTGTTGCATGTCTGCGCTCTACTAGCCTCGTCCCCAGGCCCTATTTTGATATTAAAGTTAGCGGGACAAAAAACAGCCTATTTTTTGTCCCGCTTAGACATACCGAGGGTAGCATTGATATAGAACAGCGGAGGTACATAGCTGTCTTGCAGCAGTTGATAAAATCAAGTGTAACTAAAATGAAACATTCGCAGATCTCATATCTCACAAAACCAATCCTGTCCCTAAATTCCTAACATGATGTTGTCTCCAGTATTGTATGCATGAAATTTTCTAGTATGAGAACTGATGAGCAACTGATGGTGGTCATATACAGCAGCAGATAATAGGTATTGGGGCACAAATTCGATAGAAAAGTATTTTAAACATTCGCCTGACTCATTGATGCACAACCAACAAAATATGTGATACTAATTTTAGTAACATTTCTATAAATAGTAACAATTAATTCAAAAAGGTTTAGTAAAACGATCGTGATGAATAATTCAATGCACGTGAATAACACCCCAGCTCTGCACTATCTTTTATAATATTAGTAGCACACAAAAACATAACGATAATTATGTTGTTTTATATCCATCACTATCGTACTGGTTATTCCGTAGTGTTTGTGTGCGTGTTGGAGAAAATATTAAGTCGTTGTTGACACCCACAGCTATATTTGTTGGGGTGAAAAGAAATAGGGTAAAGTCACATGCATCAGTGTACCAGCCATGCTCATTCATGTATGTGGCCTGGGTACACGTATGTGGCCTGGGTACAGGTAAAATAAAAATTCGTCTTCCTTTAAAGCATTGCTTATTCAGAGCCGATGAGTACTCAGTAGCACATAAGGCAGCTAATTATACAAAACGTAAAAACATGAGCTTACTACCTAGTTTCGTATAGGTTACTTGTATACAATAGCGCTTGGCGCTTTAAATGGAACGAATGTTAACCACACCCGCGCATTTGGTTGTGCTAAAAATAGACACACCAAACTCGGCATGCGCCCCACGCGTCTGACTATTTATAGCGGCTATCAAAAATAGATTTATTTAGGAAAAAACGCCATATTGGCAGCGGTTGAAGCGAGTGTCGACATAAACTACCGTTGTATTGGAAGGGCGCTGAAGGAGGTTTCGTTTACTGCTAAGACCCTTCGTTTTCCACTGAGATGCAGACAATCAAGTGTGTCGTTGTTGGTGACGGTGCAGTGGGGAAGACTTGCCTTCTCATTTCGTACACAACGAACAAATTCCCCCAGGAATATGTACCTACTGTAAGTGGCTAGTGTTTTGTGTAATGGCACACCTTTTGTTAAGGTAGAAACCATTTTTCCTCATCTTTGGTTCCGTTTTGAAAGGGTTTTATTTATTTATTTATTTATTTTGTGCGTTTGGGCGAGTAGGAGGTGTAGGCATTAGAAACAATTGACACTTCTGTCTGTAAGCGGGGAGATGGTGACGGCAGTGATACATGTCCGCCCCTCCTTTCATAGGTATTCGACAACTATGCAGTCACGGTCATGATCGGAGGGGAGCCGTACACGCTCGGCTTGTTCGACACAGCAGGTGAGATTTGTTGATTGCTCAGTGTACGCACTTCGTAAGTACAGCTAGCTCGGGGTTTTTTTTGTCCAGCGTGCGTTAACTTCTGTACGATAGTCTCATGTTGACAATCAACGAGTAAAGTTGCTGTAAACATGGAAGGGCTTGTACAAATCTGTAGAACGTGCCATCAGCTAGCTGCACTTCCGTGTGTGTATGTGCGTGTGTGCACAGGGCAAGTGAAACTTCTTTTGGCTGTTCTACTGTTTTGGGTTGTGATTTGCCTGGTCTTTGTCATATGATGCTTTGTACCTTTCTCCCAACAGGACAAGAAGACTATGACAGACTGAGGCCTTTGTCATACCCACAGACGGATGTGTTTTTGGTCTGCTTTTCAGTTGTGTCACCAGCTTCCTTTGAGAACGTCAAAGAGAAGGTACACAACCCGTATTCCCTCCCCAGCGTTCCATTATGACCTCCTTCTCCTACACACAGTGGGTACCCGAGATCACTCACCACTGCCCCAAGACTCCTTTCCTGCTCGTTGGCACCCAGATCGACTTGAGAGACGATGCTGCCACCATTGAGAAGCTCGCCAAGGTCAAGCAAAAACCCATCACGGTCGAGGCGGCAGAGAAGCTTGCTCGCGAGCTGAGAGCAGTGAAGTATGTGGAATGCTCAGCCCTGACGCAGAAGGGGTTGAAGAACGTGTTTGATGAGGCCATCTTGGCGGCCCTGGAGCCTCCAGAGCCTGTGAAGAGGAGGAGATGTGTGCTGTTGTGAACGCAGGGTGTCCTATCATGTCCTCTTAGCTATTATCAGTGTTACATATGACTGATGCATTTAAGTTTTCAGTGAGGCAAATTGTATGTTATCTTTGTTTTTTTTTTTTGTTTTGTTTCATCAAAGCTGTCAGAGCAATGATATTTAAAAAAAAAAAGAGCGTACACACATGTCTTTCCCTTTTTTTGTGTTGTATTTTGTACATCTTAGTCTGGGTGTTACATTATATAAGATCCATTAAAATATTTTTGTCTAGCTGCTATACTGTGTGTGTGTGTGTGTGTGTGTGTACTTGACTAGCCAGAGTAGTTGCATCAACCATTTCAAAATGGTTTCCTTAGGCGCATAAATGGATTTGGTTAACTGAAGCATCTCTAATCTGGCCCCACCTCAGTTTCATTCCATGTATTGCTCTCTATATCAGCTAGCTGTCGATTATAATCAGGACAAGTAGAGGAGTTCAGTTGATTGACTTATAAAGCTTTTCGCAACACTTTCGCAAGTTGTGATGGTAATACTTGGACAAGTGGAGAATGGTCACACACACTGCACACAGTGGGAAATGGTCACACTACAGGTGGAATGACCACACACACAGTGAAAATGGTCACAAGGTGTGAACAGGCATTTGACCAAGCCCCTCCCACACACAATGACCAAATCAAACGACTCATGAAAGATACAGATGATAGAACACTGGTAAAAATACAATAGTCCAAGTGGGTGGGGCAGTGTAGTGGGTGATGGGTGGTGGTGGGGTGATGCCATGGTGGAGGGCTACTGGGATGGAGACTCCGAGTCTGCCGAAGGGGTGACTAGAGAAGAGGGGAGGAGGCCACGGTTCCAGTCGTGTACCAAAAGAATCTGTGTGAGTGCATTCATGAATGGTGCTATTTCCTATGCGCATGAGTGTGTGTTGTGCATGTGTGTGCATGTTGTGTGTGTGCATGTTGTGTGTGTGCGTGTTGTGTGTGTGTGTGTTGTGTGTGTGTGCGTGGTGTGTGTGCATGTGCGTGTTGTGTGTGTGCGTGTTGTGTGTGTGCGTGTTGTGTGTGTGCATGTTGTGTGTGTGCATGTTGTGTGCGTGTGTGTTGTGTGTGTGTGCGTGGTGTGTGTGTGCATGAGTGCAAGTGTTGTGCAAGTGCGTACAAGTGTGTATGTATGTATGTGTGTAGTGCGTGTGCATGTGTGTATTTACATGTGTATGTATGTGTGTGCATGTGTGAGAGAATGTGTGTTTACGTGTTGTGTGTTGTGTGTGTGTACAAAGAGAGAGTATGCATTTCATCACATCAGCATGTAGTGTTGAATGGCATGTGTATAGGTGATGATCATGTACTCAATGATGTCACAATGCAATAGCACCTCTATATGCAAGACCTCTCTATATGCAACGCCCGTGTGTACACATGGCAACACTGGTACCTATATCATCCACCTTACACTCTCACCAACACAACACACTCTCCCCTCGTCACCATCACTGTTACCTGTACACCTTTGCATCCCAACACACAACCATCATCCCATTACATCAGAGTACACCCTCACCATCACATCAAAAGACACCCTCACCATCACATCAGGGTACACCCTCACCATCACATCAGAGTACACCCTCACCATCACATCAGGGTACACCCTCACCATCACAGGTACACCCTCACCATCACATCAGGGTACACCCTCACCATCACATCAGGGTACACCCTCACCATTACATCAAAGGACACCCTCACCATCACATCAGGGCACACCCTCACCATTACATCAGGGTAACACCCTCACCATCACATCAGGGTACACCCTCACCATTACATCAGGGTACACCCTCACCATTACATCAGAGTACACCCTCACCATCACATCAGGGTACACCCTCACCATCACATCAGGACACACCCTCACCATCACATCAGGGTACACCCTCACCATTACATCAAAGGACACCCTCACCATCACATCAGGGTACACCCTCACCATCACATCAGGGTACACCCTCACCATTACATCAGAGTACACCCTCACCATCACATCAGGGTACACCCTCACCATTACATCAAAGGACACCCTCACCATCACATCAGGGTACACCCTCACCATTACATCAAAGGACACCCTCACCATTACACCCTCACCATTATATACATCAGGGTACACCCTCACCATCACTCCAGCTCGACCATCAGGTGTCCTTCTATCGGCAAGCCTTGGGCTATTGATGTTTGTGATGGGCAGTGTGATCAACTTTGTAGTGTTCTGGAACTGCTCAATTTCAGCCTCCGTCACCTCTCTCTGTACACTATCGGCACTGTGTGGGAGTGTGTGTGTGTGTGTGTGTGTGTGTGTGTGTGTGTGTGGACATGTGTGCGTGCATGCGTGGACATGTGTGTGTGTGCATGTTTTGTGAATGAGTAATTAGATTAGAGTTGATTTGGTGCACAAGTTGCATTCAGCATATGCATTTGTGTATGTGGTGGTGTGGTGGCATGTATGTGGTGTGTGATGTGTGGTGGTGTGTGTGGTATGATGTGTGCGTGGTATGATGTGTGCGTGGTATGATGTGTGCGTGGTGTGATGTGTGTGTGGTGTGTGTATGTGGATAAGTGTATATGACCACAAATAAAACATCTATCCATACCAAGAAATAAAACATCACTCACTGAGTTCCAACAACCATTTGAGTGTGGAATCCTTCCTTCCGGTGGTTCTCGCTATCTGCACAAGACACCAAACATGCCACCCTGGTCATACAACATATGAACTACCAGGACAGAGGCGCTGGTAGAAGCTTTAACCTCTTCAAGATCACAGACAATGGCTTCCCCCAAATGTTGCCTATTCTTGCTGGCTTGGTAGTTGGATGCACACCCACACAAGGCTGCTCTCACAACATGCACCTTTCTCTCCCCCATCCCTTCCTCACACATGCACTACCACTGCTCCTAAGCATGTCTTTGCTGCTCATTAGGCCCAAATTACATCTCATTGGTGTCTAACGATGGCTGTACATGTATGTGCTGCCAAGAACCACACACATAACTACACACACACACACACACACACACACACACACACACACACACACACACACACACACATACACACACACACACACACGCGCACACACACACACACACACACACACACTAGTATAGAAACAAAGCATATTATAGAAATCACCATGGGGGGGGCCACACACCAATGTTACCACATGGGGGATGGCCACACTCACCTACCAAATGGGGGAGATCCTCCCAGCTATGCCTAGGGGAGGGAGGGGAGAAGGATGGAAGTAAGGAGAGCAAACCACTGCTGATGATAAACCTTTGCTAGTGTTGCCCAGGTTCATGGCTACCTCGGTACGTTGCAATGCAGGGCATGTGTACAGGGGTGTGGTCTATGATGCGTGAACCCAACCCCCACAAACAAATCAATACATCATTAGGCAATCCACCCCCTGTATTGAGGTATTCCTTGTGCAACCACTTCAGAGAGCACAGTATACTTGCAGGGGTACATAGTGTGCTCTAAATGGAACATCAGCTGTCACAACTCCAGTGTTATGGTTGTCTTATGAGTACTGAGGTATTTTTATTCCAAAAATGCATCATTGTAATGTAAACCATCCCAAAATATATATAAATAAATAAATAAAGGTTACCGCTCTAAGGAATGATGCAAGCTGTAGCAATGGCTACATGTAAGGCATCACATGAGGCTGAACATGAGGCATCACATGAGGCATCACATGAGGCTGAACATGAGGCATCACATGAGGCATCACATGAGGCTGAACATGAGGCATCACATGAGGCTGAATCACAGGAGGCATCACATGAGGCTGAATCACAGGAGGCAGAACACTTACAAAGGCACCAGAATTCTGCCAACTGGCCTGTACTACAGCCAATTGACACTGCTGTCTACACATGTACTACACACACATTCCAACCACTGCTGGGTGACGCTTGACAGCAAGCCACTAAATGCCATCAATGTTTGGCAACAATGGCTTTACTTTACAACAAAAAGCACATATAATGGTATTCCTATCAGGCTTGAGATTTCTTTTTCATTCTGTACATATGCACTCATCAAGACACCAATGTACAAGCCCACATGAATAAGTCGTTAGGAAGAGAGACCCCCCCCCCCCTCCCTCCCCAGCTGTAAGTCTTTAGGGAAGGAAGACCCCAGCTGTAAGTCTTTGGGGAAGGGAGACCCGAGCTGTACGTGTTTGACCCCATCTTTGGGGAAGGGAGACCCAGTGTCTAGGGAGGGAAGGGAGACCCCAGCTGTAAGTCTTTGGGGAAGGGAAGGGAGACCCCAGCTATAAGTGTCTAGGGAAGGGAAGGGAGTCCCCAGCTGTAAGTGTCTAGGGAAGGGAAGGGAGACCCCAGCTGTAAGTGTCTAGGGAAGGGAAGGGAGACCCCAGCTGTAAGTGTCTAGGGAAGGGAAGGGAGTCCCCAGCTGTAAGTGTTTGACCCCAGCTGTAAGTCTTTGGGGAAGGGAGACCCCAGCTGTAAGTGTCTAGGGAAGGGAGACCCCAGCTATAAGTCTTTGGGGGTATGGGAAATACCAGTACTAGCTACAGTAAGAGATGCATCAAAACAACAGCACTTCCTCTCCACAACATTTGAGTGGTGGATAGACACCACAATGGATTTTACTATTAGCTAAAGATGGCAGCATCCAACACTAACACAGCCAAAATCATCCCATGACCCAATTGTGTACCAGTTAGATCAATTAACCCTCACATCTAGTGTCATAGTAATGTAACCATAACAAGCATTCAACACCATCACCTAGACAACAGTGATGGGGCAATTCTACTTGCTTATGTCCTTCACCCCTCCCACGTGCCCCTCCCACATGTCACTTTCACGTACCCCTCCAAAATATGCCCCTAAAGTAATGGCCCTTAGTTCAGTGTAAGAGCTACTTGTGTCACCAATCATCGCCTTGGAAGCAGCAACACAGAATGCTACATTGCTACCCCATTTCCCCGTCCCCTCCCACATTTGAGAGGGTCGGCTGGCCCCGCCGGCCAACCAATCAGATTACGGAGAATCACCTGTCAGCATAGGAGAAGAAAAATACATAGCCATCAGTGGCCTCCTGACATGCAGAGAGGATGTGGTCAAACTTGTTCATGGCTCTCTCCCCAGAGTCCCACAACTCCAGCTCCAACACAATGACCTTTCTAGAACTTGCAATCTGTGAGGGAGATGAAGAATGGAGAGGCATTTGAACAGAAGCTAAGATGTAGGGACCATGGGTACAGAGGCTAAGATGTAGGGAACATGGATTCAGAAGCTAAGATGTAGGGAACATGGGTACAGAGGCTAAGATGTAGGGAACATGGGTACAGAAGCTAAGATGTAGGGACCATGGGTACAGAAGCTAAGATGTAGGGAACATGGGTACAGAAGCTAAGATGTAGGGACCATGGGTACAGAAGCTAAGATGTAGGGAACATGGGTACAGAAGCTAAGATGTAGGGACCATGGGTACAGAAGCTAAGATGTAGGGAACATGGGTACAGAAGCTAAGATGTAGGGACCATGGGTACAGAAGCTAAGATGTAGGGAACATGGGTACAGAAGCTAAGATGTAGGGAACATGGGTACAGAAGCTAAGATGTAGGGAACATGGGTACAGAAGCTAAGATGTAGGGAACATGGATACAGAAGCTAAGATGTAGGGAACATGGGTACAGAAGCTAAGATGTAGGGAACATGGGTACAGAAGCTAAGATGTAGGGAACATGGGTACAGAAGCTAAGATGTAGGGAACATGGGTACAGAAGCTAAGATGTAGGGAACATGGATACAGAAGCTAAGATGTAGGGAACATGGGTACAGAAGCTAAGATGTAGGGAACATGGGTACAGAAGCTAAGATGTAGGGACCATGGGTACAGAAGCTAAGATGTAGGGAACATGGATACAGAAGCTAAGATGTAGGGAACATGGGTACAGAAGCTAAGATGTAGGGAACATGGATACAGAAGCTAAGATGTAGGGAACATGGGTACAGAAGCTAAGATGTAGGGAACATGGGTACAGAAGCTAAGATGTAGGGAACATGGGTACAGAAGCTAAGATGTAGGGAACATGGATACAGAAGCTAAGATGTAGGGAACATGGGTACAGAAGCTAAGATGTAGGGAACATGGTACAGAAGCTAAGATGTAGGGAACATGGGTACAGAAGCTAAGATGTAGGGAACATGAATACAGAAGCTAAGATGTAGGGAACATGGGTACAGAAGCTAAGATGTAGGGAACATGGGTACAGAAGCTAAGATGTAGGGAACATGGGTACAGAAGAAGGGTAAAACATTCATGATGTCACTAATCGGACAGTGTCCATGTTCTAACTTACTGTATTGACATCCCATGAGCCCACACAACAAGATGCAAGATGTACATGTACACACGCGTGCACACACACACACACACACACACACACACACACACACACACACACACACACACACAACTGAATACATCCCCCACCCAACAAGTAAACTCAATTCATGCACACCTCTACTGTAGGGTATCGATACATGTATGCATAGGAAGATGCGAGAGCCAGCAGTTATGTACCATATATGTGTGTGTATTTGTGAATAATGTGCATGTGTGTGAATGTGTATGTGTGTGCGCATATGTGTATATATGCATATGTGTGTGTTCTGTGCGTGTGTGCATGTGTGTGTGCTGTGTGTGGAGGTGGTTACTACACACACGCGCACGAGAGAAGCCATACCTTAGCAGGCCAGTAAATAGTGGTGGTCTGAATGCCCAGTGTCTCATCATGAGATGACGAAATATCTACCATCAAATACTGATGCTCAATTTTGGCAATTTTGCTAGCACATCAACCCCCCCTCCCCCCACCTCTTCCACACAGCTTTGCAACAGTGCTCGATTTTCCAACACCAGACTTTCCAACGAGGAAAAGCCGTTTCTTGAAGGTACTTCCGCTCCCTAGCTGCTCGAGTGCGGGCCTTTCGAGAATGCCTTCAGGTGTGTGCGTACATGGATATCAACCCGGTAAATTAATTCCGCACTTGCACGGGTTAAAACAAAATGGAAGCGCTACGCAATTGGACCTACCGAATAGTATCCTCTTATTTCTTATAAGAAGTTGATTAATGTAACTTCTTGCTTCTGGTGTTTCCTGCCATCCGTCTACAATGGATAGACTTTCCCCGCCTCCGTCCATAAGCCTAATTAAACTAATGTATGTAGTACTTTGTTATTTAACCTGTTGCACTCCCTAAGGTGATAATGCCGCGGAAAGTTCCCTTTCGTGTTGTGTCTTGTTCGGGGTGGGAAGATGAGTATCACCCAAGCTGCCTCGAGGTATTTTCCTAGCAGCACAGAGGCCTTTCAAGAGTCATAAGATAGCTCAACCATTTTCCCTCCGCTTTCCATGAGTATAATATATGTGGTAGAGGTGACTCTGTAAATCCGTTATTTCTTATTTAACAGGTACACAATCCGTTTGTAAAAGGCTGGAGGTCACCCAGGTGTGCATTAATGCAAGCGTAGGCACATCCTACTTATCTTCTCGCGTCGGCCTTGCAGATGGTGTTTGTATCCTCAAGAAGTCGTTGTGAAGCTCAAAACCCCGTCTCGTATCAGAAAGCTGCAATTCTTGTCGCACCAGTATTTGATTGGTACGCGTCGCCAAGGGATACGCTTGCACGGCGTAATTGCTTGTTTGTTTTTTTTTTTTTAATCTCTGTGTATACAGCATCGAACATAGAATTATGCGTGGGCGAACCACAAAGCTTGTCTCCAAGCACCTCAGCTTCTCAAAACAACCAGTTTAAGACACTTGGGTGAGTGTGACGTCTTTACAGCACGGGCGCCAGTTTGCATCTCTATCTGCATGTACACACGCTTGTATGCACACATGTGCACGCAAACAAAAACACATGCATGCACGCACACATACACACACATACACACACACGTGCACACACTAACAAAAACACATGCATACGCGCACACATGCGTACACAAACATGCACACACAAACAAAAACACACTCGCACACGCACACACACATGCATACACAAACATGCACACTCATGCACTCATACACACACATGCACTCATACACACACATGCACTCATACACACACATGCACTCATACACACACATGCACACACATGCACTCATGCACTCATACACACACATGCACTCATACACAAACATGCACACACATGCACTCATGCACTCATACACACTCATGCACTCATACACACACATGCACTCATACACACACATGCACGTGCACATCTACTGCTCACACATCCATACAGGCATATACCTCTGTCCGATAATGAGCAAACTGGATTTCGGGTAAGTGAGATGTATTTAGTAACTAATGGTAATTGTATTGCTATTTTAGTGCACGTTGTGGGTGCTGTGTGTGGTTCATATGTGGGAGCTTCTGTGTGTGATGTGTGCATGTATGTTTGTGTATGTGAGTGTGTTTGTAGGTGTGTTCTCCTCCACAGTCCAGAGAGCTGAAGTCAGTCAGTGTTGATGTCATTGCTCAGTTAATAAAACTGGTCTTTTATCATAACCACATCAACAAACTGAATGTATTTAACCAGGTTAGCTTATGGCGCAACACATACCACACACACACATCACACACATCACTTGCATCACACACCACTCACTCCTGCATTTCACCATGTGATAACCCTTACTTGTGGATTCACTCTTCACCCGCCACCTTTGTTAACTAGGTCAGCCTGGTGGCATTAAATGTAATTGCAGATGTCAATGACGAGGTCACTGTGGGTACCCCAGGACCGTCAAATGAGGTACCCTGCCAACCTCCCTCAATCCATCCCTGTCCCCCTCCTTCCCCCCCACTTCCTCCTCTCCCCCTCCCTACTCTTCCCCCTCTCCCCTCCCTCCTCCCTCTCATTCCTCGCAATATATATATTTTTAGATGCTTCATGATGCCGCAAGTACTGTCCACCAGTCCCCAGGCCCATGCACAGACCCTATCCTGTTGGGGGCTATCAACAAGTAGGTTGAAGAGGCATATATGGGATGGGAGAGGAAATTACATGGATGGGGAGGAGGTTATGCCGTATATGGACTGGTGTAACCATATTATCATGTACACATTGCAATTGTTCAGGAAGTAGGTCAGATTGCCCTTCTTGTATTTCTCCTTCATTTGTGCAGGCCTAGTCATATTTCTCTCATGGATGACCTCGCATTTGATGTTGCCCAGGTAAGTCCTCTGTGTGTTTGTCTTTTGGAATGAATTATTTAATAACTTTATTTCATTGTTACTTCCTGTCTCTCATTGTTACTTCCTGTCTCTCATTTTTTACTTCCTGTCTCTATTGTTTTGTTTGTGTAAATGTGTTCTAATTTTTTGGCTTGTGTTGTCCATTTTGCTTTCCTAAGGATCCGGAGACTGCTCAGGTGATCAGAAGATTGGAGGGACTCAAACTATCAGCAGTGAAAGGTGTGACCATCCAGCCGTGTTGAATATACACACACGTCTTCTCTTGTACACACACCTCACCTTATACACACCTCACACCTCATCATACACACACCTCATCATACACACACCTCACACCACACCTACTATAAACACACCTCATCATACACACACCTCATCATACACATACCTCATCATACCCACACCTCATCATACCCACACCTCATCATACCCACACCTCATCATACCCACACCTCATCATACACACACCTCATCGTACCCACACCTCAGGTGAGAACTTTGAGCTAGCCAGGAAGATGAAGGATGTTATCAATGAACTCCAAAAGGCAGGTTATGCTTCCACATATGTTACCATGGTTATGTTACCACATGTGGGTGGATTGTGTGGCTATCCTTAATTCGCCAGAGGGGATGCACACATTGTGCAGTGATGGTGGTCATTATATAGAGCAATGACAGTGGTCATTATATAGAGCAATGACAGGGTCATTATATGGAGTAGTGAAAGTGGTTATCATATGTGAAAGTGGTCATTATATGGAGTAGTGAAAGTGGTCATTATATAGAGTAGTGAAAGTAGTCATTATATGGAGTAGTGAAAGTGGTCATTATATAGAGTAGTGAAAGTGGTCATTATATGGAGTAGTGAAAGTGGTCATTATATGGAGTAGTGAAAGTGGTCATTATATAGAGTAGTGAAAGTGGTCATTATATAGAGTAGTGAAAGTGGTCATTATATAGAGTAGTGAAGTCATTATGTGGAGTAGTGACAGCAGGTACCCTCATCACAGATAGGAGAGATACTTTGTCACTACGAAGTGGAGAAGAAGTTAGCCATTGAAAGGGAAGACTACGAGACTGCAAAGGAGAAGAAGGTACTCCACCAGTGACCACCTAAGAGATTGGGGGGGTGGTACTTGTACATATGTGTGTGTTTGTGTACATTTATGTGTGGTGTCTCTGCATGTGTGTGCATGTGTGTGTATGTGTGTGTGCATGTGTGTATCTGTGTCACTGTGCGTGTGTGGTGTATGTGTGTGTGTGAGTGTGCCTGTGTGCATGGGGCTATGGAGTGCCATACAAGGAGGTAGAGATCAGAACAGTAGTTGTGCATGGGGCTATGGAGTGCCATACAAGGAGGTAGGGATCAGAACATTAGTTGTGCATGGGGCTATGGAGTGCCATACAAGGAGGTAGGGATCAGAACATTAGTTGTGCATGGGGCTATGGAGTGCATACAAGGAGGTAGGGATCAGAACATTAGTTGTGCATGGGGCTATGGAGTGCCATACAAGGAGGTAGGGATCAGAACATTAGTTGTGCATGGGGCTATGGAGTGCCATACAAGGAGGTAGGGATCAGAACATTAGTTGTGCATGGGGCTATGGAGTGCCATACAAGGAGGTAGGGATCAGAACATTAGTTGTGCATGGGGCTATGGAGTGCCATACAAGGAGGTAGGGATCAGACATTAGTTGTGCATTTGCATTTGTTTCTTATTTGCGTTTACACACTTGATACACACCACACAACACACACACGTATACACTGTACACCACATGCCACACACACATGCACACATACCACACACACCATACATACCATACACACACCACACACACCACACACACACGCACACACCACACATACACACACCACACAGCTTCAAGGGGAACAGCTCAGATCTCAGATATATGATCATTTGGGTGTGATGAACCTGTTGAGTGGAGGAGCAAGTGCTCCCACTGACCACCCCAGGGCTAAGCATCCTCCCACTATGAAAGGAGGCGTGGCCGTATCCACGGAGATGCCCTCCGTGACCTTTTCCATGCCTCGCAGCACCAGTCAGGTTCCCGTGCCCGTCAGCACCGGGCAGGTTCCCATGCCTCGTAGCACCAGTCAGGTTCCCATGCCAGTCAGCACCAGTCAGGTTCCAAAGCCTTTTAGTACCAATCAGGAACCACTGCTGCCCCACACTCAAGCACACGTACGCGTAAGTGCATAATAGTGTATGTTTATGGTTTCCTTGGCAATGGAACATTTGTTCATTGCATGTGCACACTCCATCACATATACACACACCATCACATACACATACACACACACCATCACATATACACACACTCCATCACATACACACACAATACACATGTGTACACACACACAACACACACACAACACACACAAAATACACACGCACACAACACACAACAAACTCACATACAAAAACACACACATACACACATGCACACACACACACACACACACACACACACACACACACTCCAGGTCCCTAGAGGTGCCTGTGGACCAGGGGGACACAGTACTTCTGTCAGTTGGTAGGTCTTGCGTTACATACGAGTATTGTGTTGATACAATCATGTGTGTTACCAGGCAACGATAGTCCCTCAAAGCCTGAACCAATGACAGATAAGGAACTCAATGAGTGCTCTTTGCTGTTGAAGCCTTTGGAACTGAAGCTGTAAGTGTGTCAGGGAGAGGCTGTAGGTGCCAGAGGTGAAGGGATGAGGTGAGCCCGGGAGAAAAAAACGGCGTTATCGCGCTTGAAAAACGGCCATAACAACGCCAAATTACGCGGTCTTCAAAACGCTGTATCTTCTTGATTGTGCAATATAGTGGAGCTGCATTTTGCACATTTACAAAGCGGTCCTGTGTCTGTAGAAGTCCAAAGATGGTTTAGTTTGCGATGCATCGTTCCGAAGATATTCACATTCAAGTAGAAGGGCTTGATTTCGCGGGGTTTTGTACTTGAAGCCCGCGAAATCTTGCTCTAAGTTGATTGTGAATATCTTCCGAACGATGCATCGCAAACTAAACCATCTTTGGACTTCTACAGACACAGGACCGCTTGTAAATGTGCAAAATGCAGCTCCACTATATTGCACATCAAGAAGATACAGCGTTTGAAGACGCGTAATTTGGCGTTGTTATGGCCGTTTTTCAAGCGCGATAACGCGCGATAACGCCGTTTTTTTCTCCCGGGGAGGTGAAGGAAGTGAGGGGATGAGGTGAGGGATGAGGGGGTGAAGAAGTGGAGGGGATGAGGTGAAGGAAGTGAGGGGGGATGAGGTGAGGGGATGAGGTGAGGGGATGAGGTGAGGGGATGAGGTGAAGGGATGCGGTGAGGCGGTGAGGAGTGATAAGGTGGGTGAAGGAAGTTGAGGGGATGAGTTAAGGGGGATAAGGTGAGGTGAAGGAGTGCGGGGATGAGGCCGAGGGGATGAGCGTGACTGGGGATTCACGGATGAGGTGAAGGATGAGGGAGGGGATGAGGTGAGGTGAAGGAAGTGAGGGGATGAGGTGAGGGGATAAGGTGAGGTGAAGGTGTGAGGGTGAGGGGAAAGGAAGAGAGGTGAAGGTGAGAGGGGTGAGGGAAAGGAAGAGAGGTATGATTTAAGGTGAGAGTGAGGTTTGCAGTGTCAGAAATAGTGTACACGTGGACATCAGTCATTTTCAACACATTTTACAGTAATGACCTATCTCGGTTGGACATGTGATCATTCAATTTATTTATAGGTAATAGTTATTTGTGGTTGATAAATATAGCATGACCATAGGTTCATCGTTACCTGTACGTCAGGGGCATGTGGTGAAATATTGATTGGCCGTTATGCAGTAGCGCTTTCGTTACGAGGCCTCGTGACTTTTGTTTATGTGACAGAATAAGAATTGACCAGTTGATGTGCATGAGGAAAGCGAAGCGAAAAGGAAACTGTTTCACGCAGTACGTTCCTAAGTGGCAAAAGGAGTTCTAGATGCTATGCTTTATGACCTGGGATGATTTCACTGATGTATCTAACTTGTCATTTATGATATTCATTACTTTTTTAAAAAATGATTTCTGAAAGCCAAGCAGTATTGCACAGCATTTAAAATTGTGACCATTGTCCAATCAAAACGTAGTCTGACTGGACATTTCTGACACTGGGTATGAAGAGTGGCATGAGCCGATGAAAGCAAGGGGTGTGATGAAGTAAAGGTGTAAGCTGTGATGATGGTTAGGGAGTGTGATAGGTGAGAGTGGTGAGGGATTACAACTGTGTGTAAGAAGAGCATGGTTGACAGGATTGCAGGATTTTCATGCCTATGAAATAATCTATTTGATGACTTGCTGAGCTTTTGTGAACACACACAGTATCACACACCTGTACATGCTGAGTTGAAGGTTTGGGCCACATTCCTGCAGTTGGAGCACATCTGCTCGAAGCAGTACCAGTTGAGGGAGAAAGGGCTCACCATGGTTCTCCAGGGGCTTCCATCCCTCGAGCTACCCTCCAGGAAAGATGTGTCCACAAACATCAAGGCGGTGTGCCAGGTGCTCTCCAGAGGCCTCAGCGACCAGGTGTTGCCTGTAAGTGCCTCCCTCCGCCCTCATTATGAGTCATGACGGTTGGTACAGTGTATGTGCATAGACATCCTGTCACAGCAGCAAGGTTATGGTAATACACTGTTAGGTTATCTTTGATGCCTCATAACTTATGTATAGCTGCCACAATTTGGTTTTTGCAAGTTCCATGAAGATCAGATTGTGGTAGTTATAACAGAGTTATAGCAAAACAATGGCCTAACTTCGTATAGTGATGCCTGGCTTGAAGTGTGTGTGTGTGTGTGTGGTGTGGTGTGTGTGTGTGTGTGTGTGTGTGTGTGTGTGTGTGTGTGTGTGTGTGTGTGTGTGTGTGTGTGTGGTTGTGTGTGGGTGTGTGTGTGTGTGTGTGTGTGTGGTGATTGTCTGAAGTTATTAGTTGTGAAGGGAGATGTCAGAGAGTGCTACTGGGCTAGTGGGAGGAGCCTTAGGGAGGATTGGTGGAGAACATGATCATCCATCCTCTTATGTCCTCCTCCTGTTTTCCCAGACCTTTAGTCTTGCAGTAGAGCTCCTCAATTACTTGCTTGGACCATATTCACAGAAGCACAGGTATTGTTCAGGCAGAGTACACTGGTATGGCTGCCCATGGTCCTGCTGGTATGGGACTGGTATGGCTACCCATGTGCCTGCTGGTATGGGACTGGTAGGCTGCCCATGTGCCTGCTGGTATGGGACTGGTAGGCTGCCCATGTGCCTGCTGGTATGGACTGGTAGGCTGCCCATGTGCCTGCTGGTATGGGACTGGTATGGCTAACCCATGTGCCTGCTGGTATGGGACTGGTAGGCTACCCATGTGCCTGCTGGTATGGGACTGGTAGGCTACCCATGTGCCTGCTGGTATGGGACTGGTAGGCTACCCATGTGCCTGCTGGTATGGGACTGGTATGGCTACCCATGTGCCTGCTGGTATGGGACTGGTAGGCTACCCATGTGCCTGCTGGTATGGGACTGGTAGGCTGCCCATGTGCCTGCTGGTATGGGACTGTAGGCTACCCATTGCCTGCTGGTATGGGACTGTAGGCTACCCATGTGCCTGCTGGTATGGGACTGGTAGGCTACCCATGTGCCTGCTTGGTATGGGACTGGTAGGCTGCCCATGTGCCTGCTGGTATGGGACCTGGTAGGCTACCCATGTGCCTGCTGGTATGGGACTGGTAGGCTACCCATGTGCCTGCTGGTATGGGACTGGTAGGCTGCCCATGTGCCTGCTGGTATGGGACTGGTATGGCTACCCATGTGCCTGCTGGTATGGGACTGGTAGCTGCCCATGGGCCTGCTGTATGGGACTGGTAGGCTACCCATGTGCTGCTGGTATGGGGTCATTCGAGGATCATAACATGTTTGAGATCACATGAGGATCACATGTGGATCATGTGGCATCCATCAATGGTCATCACATGTGGGTCATTTGGGTATCATTTGGGTGATGAGTTGGGCAGGAGGCATTGTTTCCCACGGGTCTAGTTGTGTGTCTCCATCACCCATCCATCGAGATGATTGTCACCACCACCACCATCACCATCACCACCATCAACACCACCATCACCATCACCACCACCACCACCACCATCAACATCACCGCCACCATCACCACCACCACCACCCACCACCACCATCACCAACACTAACTCTACTACTTTTCCAGGTTTTCAAAGTTGACTTTCTTTCATCATTGGGAAGGTGTGGCCTATAGCTTGGTTGGTGTGTATAGATTATGTGTTGTCTTACACAGGTGACCCCATTGCTCTCATTCGAGCTGGAGACATGGTTTGTTGTCTATCCATTGTGACCTGATTGCCAACAGCTCATGATTGTAATCTTTGTACCAGGCACCACGGATGCGCGCCATGGCAACAGATACACTTCTTTATTTAGCGCACCATGATCATATCAAAGTACATCCCATAGCAACTGTCTCCCCCCCCCACGCACACACACACACACACACACGACATATCACCACACACACACACACACCAACATATACATTCATCTTCCTCAAATTAGTAATGCAGCATGATGTGTTTTGGGGTACTTTGTCATGTATGTGTGTGCATGTGTGTGTACATGTGTGTGTATGTGTGTGTGTGCGTGATGAAATCATTATACATGTATTTCGTTTTCAGAACCACTTTCTTCTTGGTCCTTTGTTGGTTCAACCCATTAAACAGCAGGTGTGTGTGAATGTGTGTGAATGTATGTATTGTATGAATGGATGTTCCATATTGTGTCTGTGTGTAGCCATAGCAACCAGTGCATTAGCCACACACCTAGTCTTCCTGCAGGCTGGTGGTGGCTCGTCTGGAGGTCTTGGAGAGGTTCCTCCAGGAGATTGGCACAGAAGCCGGGGGGCTGTCCTTGGAGGCCATCATGGAGGTGAGCCCCGGGCTTCATGTGTGCTCCTCCCACCTCACCTTCCCTCCCCCCACCTACCATGGGGGTGTGTCTCCAGGTTACCAATGTCTGCCTGGTGCATGTCAACAAGATGGTGAGAGACATTGCTGTGAGGATCACACTGGACCTGTACAAGCAGGTATGTTGCCTTGATGATTGGAGGGATCGTGGGTATCTATGGAGGGGACCAGTCCTGTTGATGGGTGGGCAGGGGAGGATGGGAGGTGTGTATTATGCCCCTCCCCCTGCCAGTATGGGGTGGGGCAGGGGAGGAGTGGGAGGTGTGTATTATGCCCCTCCCCCTGCAGTATGGGGTGGGCAGGGGAGGATGGGATGGTGGTATTATGCCCCTCCCCCTGCAGTATGGGGTGTGTATTATGCCCCTCCCCTGCAGTATGGGGTGTGTATTATGCCCCTCCCCTGCAGTATGGGGTGGAGCTCAGAAGAATGCTTCTTCCGTCAAGAGCTGAAGACTCTAAGAACAAGACCACAGTCTGGAAGGCACTGTTTGATGGCTTTGACAGGATCGATGGAGTTCCAAGTGACAAGGATAGGAAGGTGTGTGTGTGTGTGTGTGTATGTGTGGTGTGTGTATGTGTGTGTATGTGTGTGTGTGTTGTTTGTGTGTGTGTGTGCATGTGTGGTTTGTCCATGTGTGTGTGTGGTGCATGTATGTGTGCATGTGTGTGTGCATGTGTGTGAGTATGTTTCAGTGTGTGTGTGTGTATGTGCATGTGGGAGTGTGTAAGAATATTGAATCCAGTCACTACATGTATTGATGTATCGAAGACATGTTTTGTGTTCTGATGTATTGACTATCTTTTATCAATTAGAATGTTGCCCAAGCAACACAAGTTGCAAAGCAAAATGAGGTCAGTCGACAGCAGGATGGGATGTGGGTCAGCCGCATGATGGGGTGTGGTCAGCAGCAGGATGGGGTGTGGTTAGCAGCAGGATAGGGTGTGGTTAGCAGCAGGGTGGGGTGTGGTCAGCAGCAGGATGGGGTGTGGTCAGCAGCAGGATGGGATGTGGGTCAGCAGCAGGATGGGGTGTGGTCAGCAGCAGGATGGGTGTGGTCAGCAGGATGGGGTGTGGTCAGCAGCAGGATGGGGTGTGGTCAGCAGCAGGATGGGATGTGGGTCAGCAGCAGGATGGGGTGTGGTCAGAGCAGAGGATGGGTGTGGTCAGCAGGATGGGGGTGGTTTGCAGCAGGATGGGGTGTGGTCAGGAGCACAAGGGTGTAGTAGGAGAATAATGTTGTGCAGCTTTCCTCTGTCACTTCTGACGTGTGTCTGTTTCTGTATTCAGATCAAGAAGCTACAATCTCAACTAAAGGTTTTGAGAGAGCTAACAGCCAAGGGACCATCTTTGGTACGTGCGCACACCTGTAGGTGATCATCAGTGATAATATGAGTAGGTGACCATCAGTGATAATATGAGTAGGTGACCATCAGTGATAATATGAGTAGGTGACCATCAGTGATAATATGGGTAGGTGACCATCAGTGATAATATGAGTAGGTGATCATCAGTGATAATATGAGTAGGTGACCATCAGTGATAATATGAGTAGGTGACCATCAGTGATAATATGAGTAGGTGACCATCAGTGATAATATGGGTAGGTGACCATCAGTGATAATATGAGTAGGTGATCATCAGTGATAATATGAGTAGGTGACCATCAGTGATAATATGAGTAGGTGATCATCAGTGATAATATGAGTAGGTGATCATCAGTGATAATATGAGTAGGTGACCATCAGTGATAATATGAGTAGGTGATCATCAGTGATAATATGAGTAGGTGATCATCAGTGATAATATGAGTAGGTGATCATCAATGATAATATGAGTAGGTGATCATCGGTGATAATATGGGTAGGTGACCATCAGTGATAATATGAGTAGGTCACCATCAGTGATAATATGAGTAGGTGACCATCAGTGATAATATGAGTAGGTGATCATCAATGAATATGAGTAGGTGATCATCAGTGATAATATGAGTAGGTCACCATCAGTGATAATATGGGTAGGTGACCATCAGTGATAATATGGGTAAGTGATCATCAGTGATAAAATGAGTAGGTCACCATCAGTGATAATATGAGTAGGTCACCATCCCACCTGATCACCACACATTGATTGTGAAGGATTGAAGGTGTGCCAGGGTTACATATTGTCACTCCTACATGTACACATCGACTGCCAACATAGCACCTCCTGTTGTTCACTGAAACGACGAAAGCTACAACATTTAGTTTTGGTTTCCCACCAATTGTGTGCATACTGTTGCTTAAAATAAGCAAACATGTATCTTAGTGTTCAATTATAGTCGGAATTAGACGTACTCTGCCAACATCAGAGATGAAATGACGTCCACACAAATTCAAGATAATAAGTTTCAGCACCAAACAGCAATACAGCTGGTGGACATGAGTGTATGCTTTGTACAATAGTCTTACGCCTCGGTCTATTGTGATTTGGCCTATTAATTGCATGTGTTAATTAGCAGTGAAGTGTAATGACTCCATCACTTCAGACACATGCTGCAGCCGTGATTGAAGGGCACATCCCATCACATGAAGGTAAGTTGTTGGATATCCAATCCTCTTATTGGAGATGTACCTAGCTCCTCCCCTTCTATTTTTGTCACTTTAGTTCCCGAGCCAAGCCAAGAGGTGGCAGATGATGGTAAGGATAGCAGACCCTAGCACAAGCATATGCATCTATCTCTCTTACTCTCCCATCTCCCTCCATCCTTTCCTACTCTTTTGTTTGGCAGCTTCCAAACTGGACATGTAAGCTGTGTGTGTGTGTATGTGTGTGTGTTGTGTGTGTGCATGTATGAGGATGGATATGTGTGAGTGTTATGTGTGAGTGTGTCGTGTATGAATGAGAGCCTTTTTGTTGAGCTAGGTTACGTTACGCCATAACCTTCCATTTCTCCCAGGACGTGTGTGTTCTGTGGGGAGAAGAGGGTGGACTTCACAGGCAATAACCTAGAGCCTCACTACTTGACCGAGTGTCCCATGCTGGCCCAGTGCACTCACTGCTCACAGGTGTGTTACAGAAATGGGTGGGCACTCAAAGGCATGTTGGGGGGGGGGGTGTGTCATGCGTGGGTGTTACACCGATAAGTGTGTTACACTGATGAGTACATCATGTGTGTTACACTGATGAGTACATGGTGTGTGTTACCCTGATGAGTGCATCGTGTGTGTTACACTGATGAGTGCATGGTGTGTGTGTTACACTGATGAGTACATCATGTGTGTTACACTGACGTGTGTTACACTGTTGAGTACATCATGTGTGTTACACTGATGAGTGCATCGTGTGTGTTACACTGATGAGTGCATGGTGTGTGTGTTACACTGATGAGTGTATCGTGTGTGTTACACTGATGAGTGCATCGTGTGTGTTACACTGATGAGTGCATCGTGTGTGTTACACTGATGAGTGCATCGTGTGTGTTACACTGATGAGTGCATCGTGTGTTACCCTGATGAGTGCATCGTGTGTGTTACACTGATGAGTGCATCTGATGAGTGCATGGTGTGTGTTACACTGATGAGTACATCATGTGTGTTACACTGACGTGTGTGTTACACTGTTGAGTACATCATGTGTGTTACACTGATGAGTACATCATGTGTGTTACACTGACGTGTGTGTTACACTGTTGAGTACATCATGTGTGTTACACTGATGAGTGCATCGTGTGTGTTACACTGATGAGTGCATCATGTGTGTTACACTGACGTGTGTGTTACACTGACAAGTACATCGTGTGTGTTACACTGACGTGTGTTACACTGACGAGTGTGTTACACTGACGAGTGTGTTACACTGACGAGTGTGTTACACCAGTTGATGAGAATGTGCCAACGTACGTCCCTTTGTAACCAATGCTCCATTGTTTGCAGGTGGTGGAGATTCCAGAGCTGAAGAACCACTGGCTGACTGAGTGCGAGGAGGAGGGAGGAGGCTTCAAGGAATGTCCCAACTGCAGAGTTGCTATTCCCACTGCACTTCAGCACCCATGTGCAAGCCAACACGTGCACAGCAGTGACCAATCCCCTTTCAAATGTTTGCCCGCTCTGCCACCAAGTGGTTCCACCCGGAGACACGGTATGCAATTTACATTAAAACCTCCCTCCAACATCAAAATTGCTAATTGTATGGAGTGGTATCCATTTTTCCCCATATCAAACAAAGTTGTCATTATTTAAGCATTATTTAAGTTGCTGTTGCTCTGATAGGGATGGAAGGAGCATTTACTTGGTACCTCAAGTCATGTGCTATGAACCCACGTTCCAAGCCAAAAGACATGCACCCGTCTGATCTCATGCCCCGCCCACATCCTCCGCCCCCGCATCCTGATCCCCACTGTCGAAGACACAAGTTCTGTGCTGTGCCAAAGACGCAGACCAGGAAGAA
>JABACO010000132.1:0-25000 GCA_013339895.1 Ephydatia muelleri
GTGTGCATAGTTATGAATTTGTCAGTGGCTCTTCCCCCCCCCCCCCCCCCCAGCATTGTGAAATAAATGAAATGCAACCATTAGGTGTAATTGCTATCAACGCAAAGGTCCACATCTCATTGGAATTCCAATTATAAAGGTCTGCAGGATGTTTCTTGTCAGGTATTCTGCTTCTCTGCTTCATCTTCTCCATACCGTCTACAGAAACGCCCACTATCTGACTATGGCCACCAAAACCAATTATATCATTGCCATCAATACCACCTAAATAACACAGTACTAGTCTATTGGTGCATTGATTGGCATTTGAGCCTTATCTCTGTAGATTTATAGGTTCTCTTGTAAGCTAGAGGGCAGGTTTCTTTTGCAAAGACCACAAATAAGTTGATTGATGGATTCATGATGCAGTGGCTGGGCGACAAGTTCAACTGTTCAACTTTTTTTTGCCTTCCCCCCCCCCCCCCCCCAAATGACCTGCATATCGTTTTGCTGATTTTGTGATTTGTGAGGTACTGTCACTTAGGCTGCATCAAATACCAGTAATGATAATCAGATTTCCTCATTCTGGTGGTGCACATAAAGGTGGTAGGTCGGGACTCCTACACCAAGTGCTCTCACCAGCCACGTGTCCACTACCCTTGGACAAAGGATACAGCACACTGGCCCCCACCTTCACACACTGAAGTGGCCCAGCTCACCACAGTGAAAACATGACCCCATGAGCCCGGGGAACCACACCACCACCATCACTGTGTGGATCTTGTTCCCTTCAGGATCATAGATGGAGAGACAATTGTCACTGACAAGGCTGTAACCTTCACAATCTGTTCCATCACTTTCAACAGATGCGCCACTAGCCCTGCCACCTCCATCTTTCACCAGTGCCAGGAAGGGGCGTGGCAGGTGAGGGCATTTCAAAGAGGACGTCAGTGCTACACAGGAAGTTATTTTATTGTTTTAAAAATTGTGTCTGTCATCAAGTGGAGAATGGAGAATGAGTTTTTAATGCGAATATGTATGTAAAAGTGCACGTCATGCTTTGGACAGAGGACACTAGAATAGTTTAACCTTTAAAGAAACAATCACGAATAGGTTTAAGGATTGAGGTCAAAATTCACATGTACCAATATAGTAATCAATCCGGAAAATTAATTTTAACAAAATAATCACGCGACCACTGTAATCGTCGACACATGGAATTGGAGGCAAAGAACAGGTAAGTATTTTTAAAGAAGAGGAAGAATGGTGTGGAGTCGACGTTAAAGCTGATGTAGTGCAGGGGTTATTTTAATAATGCCGGTATATGACCCCCAAAAAGGCCCCAGTTATTCTTACAGATCTAGAGGCGTATGCATTTCAGTCGGGTTTGAAGGGTTACGTACTTCTCATGGATACGTACACCCCACCGTCCTCTGGGGCAAGGGTAAGGACCGGCCCGGCCTACCCCGGCCCGGAACACGAGACGCATAGCTGCTGTAAAGTTACCGCTTGCGCGACGCGAAGTACCATCTACATGCAAGGTGCGCTTTCAAGGTCACACGTGGTCATAGATTATTTATGGGTGCAAAATCCACAACACAACCACGTGTCCGTAATGTGAGCGTAGCCGATCGGAGGTGGTAAGTACGGCATTGCTTAGTTTATTCACATATACAGGAGCGTAGCGGACTGTACACGCAGGAGTACCGGAAACGTAGTTCTGCCCATCGGAGGGGTTACGGAGCTATTTTTGCGAGCCCGGTCCGTATTCGGCTCAAACGTTTGGTTGTGTAAATTCACACGCATGGTTACTAAACAAATATATCCTTGTAAGGTACAAATGGATAATGGAAGCTGCAGTTTGGACACTATATCATTTCAAGCTGCGACGTGTGGCTGTGGATCCTGATGTCCTGGACCACGTTGATGGCGTTTAACCTTTGAAAAGAAACAATCACGAAAAGGTTTTAGAATTGAGGTCAAAATTCAAAGTGATAACTACATGTCATATCCTTAGATATATAAGATTAACCGATTATACGCGGAATTGTAACATGTTTATTATGTATCAGAATACGTTCGTACTGTATATACCGCATGCATGGCGTGGAATTTTTCAGAGAGACTAGATCTTGTGAGGTTTCGTTTTGCAGTCGTTGTAATCGATGCAACTCTTTTTGAGCCAGAGATGATCATTAGTATATAATACCTCTGATTGAGCAATACGTATGTACTTATATGTATATAGCTGATAGCGCGTAGCTGTACGCTTAGGGGACTTTGTGTTGGGTGTGGGTGCATAGATGGTTGTACGCTGAGTATAGCATTGGTAGCAAACGCTGAATGTACGTATATAGTGATGTGTTGATGCGCTGAGTGTGCAGTTATCATGCGCTGCATCTCACCTACATGAAGACTGTAAGATATAGCTATTTAATTAACTTTGGCACAGACCCTGTTGGTATAACAATCATTCGTTTACAGCCGTCTCTATACACAATAACCATGGCGATGTTGTGCTATGCACGGCCAAGCTGAGTACGCAAATTTGTGTCTTCCGCGTATAATCTGTTAATTCTTGTTGCACATGTACATGTACTTACTTGTTGTGATATTTCCAACCATGCGTACACCCCCAACGTCCTCTGGGACGAGGGTAAGAACCGGCCCTGGCCTGGAACACGAGACACATAGCTGTAAAGATACCTCTTGCATGTACCATCTACATGCAGGGTACGCTTTCAGCAGTGGTCATAGATTATTTATGTGTGCAAAATCCACATTTTTTTATATTCACACGCAAGGTTACTGAACAATTATACCCTTGTACGGTACAAATGGATAATCGAAGCTGCAGTTTGGACACCATATTTGCAAGCTGTGACGTGTGGCTGTGGATGCTGATGTCCTGGACCATGTTGAGATTAGCCAGGTCTGCCATGGGAGGGGCTGCAGAACTTCCTTCTGCAGAGAGCTTTTATCGTGGTGTATAACGGTATTTGGACAGCTAGCTTTTTACACATTATAAAAGCCTTTAACTTTGATCTTGGCGGTGAAGAATGTTTTATTTTTGCAACATATTGCACAAGTGCACAGACGCTACAAACATCGCATAACAATCAGTAAAATCCAACTGTCTTACTTGTAGATACAAATGCACACATCATGCCCATAAAAGGAACAACAGAGATTCTGAACTCTGTCAGGCCATGTAGTATGGAGTCCCTACAACACCAGCTCCTGGTAACAAGGTGTGGCCAGAAAAGGTGTGAAGCTGTGATTGTGGTGTCATGCATGTGGATATCACAAATACAGTATCATCAGTTATATGAACTAATGTAGAAATACTGAAATACATTATTTATCTGATCATGTTGAAAATTTGGTCTCGAATTTTTATTTTACAACGAACATTTGCTAGGTCCTAAGTAAATAAATGAGCTTATTATTATTTGTTACAATTGGTGGAATTCTGTTCTGTAGTTGATTCCCTCAACTACGTTGTCTTCCACCTAGAATGATGCATACCTTGGCAGGTAGGTATTTGCACTGTAATTAGCTGTAGGAGGAAGGAGGAAGGATAAACAACACTGGTTTTGTCATATCTGCTGTAGTAATTGTTTAATTGTAAAATGCCAAATTCGCTGCGTTTAAAATTGATTCGAATTATGAGTTGATCACAATTCTAACCACTTATGTAAACAATGACTATTATCTTTTTCTACGTACGAGCCTTATGACCTTTTTTAAACATGCACAGCTGGCATCTATAGCTACCTTCCTATCTTTCAAATTCAGCTTAGGAACAGAAAGTAAGTGCCAACATCAGTTGAAGCCTAGATTTTACTACCAATTATAACGGACACTTTTTCTTGAAGCAATATTATGTACCTAGTCTTGGTGTCCTATGTTGAAGATTGCTAGATGGAATGCCAAGGTGTTATTGAACTTGCATTGCATCGAAAGTACAAATGTAGATGATTCTTAAGAATCCTTACATAGGCGATAAAGATCCACAATGCCTGCATGTACAAACAATGAATTTCCTTGAGTGCTAGTAAATGTTCAACGCATACAAGAAAGAATGTGATTGGCTTGCATGTGGTGCAATGACCGACTTGGGGGGGGGGGGGGGGGGGGGAAGTGTGCAGTCAGTAGAAATAAAGCCATCAAAATAGTGACATGAATTATAAAATTAGGAACCCTTTGCCTCCAACCCCCTGTCCTTTAAACTGTCTTTGAATGATGTTTAATGAATGTTATGTTATAAATGTGGGATAGGATAGTTAAAATGAACAAAAAAGAATTAAGAACACAAGAACGTCATGTTTACAGCACAGAGCAACATTTAGCTTAAGATGCGGCATTTTTCATTATTCGCTTGTGTACCTTTGTTCAGCAGCACAATACTGTTTCACTTCTACCATTGAAGTATTCAATGGCTTAAAACAATAATATTTCTGTGTTCCAGGTAAAGTTTTTGATAATCTTGCCTTGAAAATTTTTTTTCTTGAAACAATTCTCCAGATGTTGTTGGCTCCAGATGTTGTTGGGGCTCCAGATGTTGTTGGGGCTCCAGATGTTGTTGGGGCTCCAGATGTTGTTGGGCTCCAGAATGTTGTTGGGGCTCAGATGTTGTTGGGGCTCCAGATGTGTTGGGGCTCCAGATGTTGTTGGGGCTCCAGATGTTGTTGGGGCTCCAGATGTTGTTGGGGCTCCAGATGTGTTGGGGCTCCAGATGTTGTTGGGCTTCAAATGTTGTTGGGGAATGGTATCTACAGATAAGGTTGCTATAAAATCATTTGTACATGCATCTTCTACTAAATGAGTTCAGCAACACTGCTGTTATGGCCAGAAAAAATTGCCATCCGATTGAGTTTTGCCAGGTAGTTTATAGAGTTTTCATGTGACGAGAAGGACAGATCTTATGCTTATTAGTCAGCTGCAACGATGGAAACTTTGCAATCAGACTGATTGGAACGCACCGAAGATTGTAAGATCGTTTTCTCTTGTGAGTGGATTGCAGCAGTGCAGACGGAACTTAGACGGCATTTCTTAGTGCAAAAAACGAGCTTGGGCAAAAAACATGCAAGCCAGCCCATAACGTGTATGTTCATTGTGTGTTTTTGCGCCCAAAGAACCTTTGTTAGCAAACGCCGAATGCATGAGCAGGCAATGATATACTATAGTGCCACACCCACTTATATGTTTTGATAGCGGTTAATTATCGCCTTTGTCAGGATTCTTCAGAGCCATCTACATTTGTACTTCAGCGCAATGCAGTTCAATAACACCTTGGCATTCCATCTAGCAATCTTGAACATAGGACACCAAGACTAGGTACTTAATATTGCTTCAAGAAAAAATATTCGTTTATAATTGGTAGTAAAATCTAGGCTTCAAATTGATATTGGCACTTACTTTTCTGTTCCTAAGCTGAATTTGAAAGATAGGAAGGTAGCTATAGATGCCAGCTGTGCATGTTAAGGAATAAGTCACAAAGGCTCTTACGTAGAAAAAGATAATAGTCATTGTTTACATAAGTGGTTAGAATTGTGGTCAACTCATAACTCGTGAAATCATTGAAGTCAAGAGTTAATAATTTATTTTCGTATGTTAGTGTGTTTAGTTCATGGATATATTTTGTTTCTGAAACTCAGACACATGTGTGATGGATTGGTTAAGATTGACCCTCACTCTGATTGTTCCAATAATCAAATCAAGATACTCAAAGTACTGCTGGCAATAATACTCCTTGACAGACCAATGGTGATAGCCCTCACTACATCCAATTTCGAAACGACTAGGAGCTCTTTTTCTAGGCAGTGAGGCGTCCTCCACATCATACCTCCTTTTGATAAGACAGCACCTTTTCCCAAAATAGATCAAAAGCTCAGATGATCTTGTGTTGCTGAGAGTAATACACGTCAGTTCTGCACACTGCTGACCCTCAGAAGCTGTGAAGATGGGGTCTTGTAGAGTTTTGCTTAGCTTATCTGTGTGTTTTAGTATACATTCATCAAGCAACAAGCCAAAGAGAAAATTAAATCTTTTTCATTGTTGCTTCTACTCTAGCTTTTATCTCCGAGTCAGTTATATTGTCCTGAATCTCTTCCCACAAGGCCTGGAACACATTATAGTTGTCGAGTATGCTTTGCAATGTTGCAGCACGTACAATCCATCGAGTTGGACACAATGTACGAAATCTTGATGTTGATGTTGCCAGATCATCTTTGAGTCGATTGAACATTGCATCACGCTTTGGAGAGTACTTCAGAAGCTTTGATATTTCAAAAGCTGCATCACGAGTGTCACGGAGGATCTTTTTTGTTTGATCGTATCGCTGGTTGCAAGCTTAAGTGCATGTCTGTAACAGTGAGTATAAGTTAGCTTTCGACATTATCTGTGCTGCTACTCCATTTTTGCATCCAGCCATGCTCCTAGCATTGATCTCTACAATTATCAAGTGACAAATTCATTCGTACCATCGCATCTTTGAGAATGTGAACAATACAATCACATTCTGTTGATTGTACTATGTATAATCCAAAAAAGTCTTCATTGCAAATAAAGTTATCATGTACAATATGTAGGCAAATGACAACTTGCCTCAATATGTATATTGGCTGCATCTGTCACTTCATCTGCCATCAAGGTAAAGAACGTCACTCTTTGGATTGATGAAGCAATCTCCCTCAATACTTGTAATGCCATGATGCTTATGATCTCATTCTGGTTTTCAGGGCTTGTGTACTGGCATGCTTTGCGCTCTATTCACTGCAACATTTCAGGTTGGTGAATGGCTCTATGCTTGATAAGCTGCATGAAATTACATTCCGCTTCATTATCGTCCCCACGCAGAGCTATACCTTGCCTTGCCAAAAACAGTATATTTTCGGCTATGGTTATAAGGCATTTTCTATTTTCAGATTTCTCTGCTGCATTAGTCGATGACAGCAGTTCTCCCACATCCTTTGTTGTTTCAGGGAGAGTAACTACCAGTTCAACAGCTGTCTTGTGTGTATCGGACTTCTCATGATTAGGGAAAGATACTGTAGCATCTTTCCAGATACAGAATCCAGCATAAATGAAAGCTGAATCCTTTATATTACCAGCGGTAGAGTTTAACCTTTTGGTAGTAACAGCTTTCATGCAAATACAGCAATACATTTTGTCATGGCAGCTGTCATAGTGCAACCAATGCCACTTTGAAATCCATTTGGGGTTGAAAGCCCATTTCACTTTGTTCTTTTTCCCAAACTCACGCATCGGAAAAGAAAATTTCAGCGGTGGATTAGCGGTTTCGACTACTGGGTCGCACCACATCCATCGTTGTCTCGTACTCATTAGCAGCAAATTACAGCAATAATATGTAAAATTTATAAATCATAATATAAAATTAATAATTGGAAGTTGGCTAGACTAAAACCGGTCCGGCCATGGCCGGAATGGTCGGACTGGACGCTACGGCCCTGTGTTGTGATTGCAAAACGTAGCGAGTAATAAATTGGTTAACCCTAACCCTAAGGTGGTTGCAAAGTTTTCAACAAATGGCCATGAATCAATCATACGTGTAATAAAACGCTGTCAAACTTGCGATCCTACTTCAAGGCAGACAAAAATCACACCACTCCCTCCTTGGTTACAGCAATAAATACGACTTACCACACCCATTATTAGCTTTCTCTATGGTGTCTCATATGCAGTAACATGCACTCAAAATGTCAATTACAGTAAGTATTTCGATTCTTGTAATGCTATACTATACTAATTTAGTGCTGTACATGTATTTGAAGTACCTACTAAAGTTTGATTAGAATGGACAAATAGGTCAAGTGCTTCACTTATATTTAATAACTCTCATTACTACCAACAGCGAGGTTATTAATATCTGTCACTTGTGCTCAAAGCCCTTTGATGATCCAAGAATTCTGTCATGTTTGCACTCCTTCTGTCTACAATGTCTCCGTCATGAGATAGAGAAAAGTGGTTCCCAACAAATGTTCCAATGTCCCATCTGTGAACAAAACACCAGCATCCCAGTGGGAGGGGCCAGTGTTCTTCCTCAGAACCTCCATCTTGGATTTGAAGTAGAGGTAGAAGGGTACATGTCCAAGATGGTAAACAACAGTGAGGTGTGTTGTGATGAATGTATGGATGGAAGCAACAATCTTGCAGTGGTGTTCTGTTGTATATGTCGTCAGTTCCTATGCAAGCATTGTCACAACCCTCACAAACGTAGTCGCCATCTTTCCAAACACAATATGGTTGGACTAGACCAGGAGGGAGCCAGACAGCTGCACACCACCATGAAGCCAAGAGATCATTATTGCTCTCAGCCTAGCCATGAGGACAATAAATTGAATTTTTATTGTGAGACTTGTAGCTTGCTGGTATGCCGTGACTGCACTACAGCTACCCACAAAAGCCACACTGTGAAGGAAATATCCACAGTAGCAAAGACCCATCAAATGGAAATCACAGGAGCACTTGAAGATGCGAAAGAAGTAGTGACAAAGCTGACTGGAGCCATCGAGGGAAATAACAGGTTGATAGAACAAGTGGAGATCTCCAAACGAACTGCATTCTTGGCCATCAACCAAGCCTTTGAAATACTTCAGCAAACATTGGAAGAAAGAAAAAGGACACTATTGTCAGAGTTGGAGGCCATTTCACTGTCCAAGACAACAGCTCTGACCCTCCAGAAGGAACAGTTTGAGAAGATGGTTGGAGACTTTGGTCACTTCACTGATATGGCATCCCAGATCCTGCAGACCCACACTGACCATGAGATTGTGGCATTGGGAGGACTCATACCCATTGAACTGCAGGCCACCCTCAAGAGAATCCAGACCATTTCCCTCACTCCAAACCAACACAGCAACATAACTGTGTCTGTGCAAACAGATGAGCTTATAAAACAAGTGTCTAAATTTGGTGCGATTTTTGCACATTGCCCATCTTCAAGCACATGGATGTCCACATCAGTAGTCAAGGTGGGGACCAGGTACCATGTTAAGGTACAAAGCAAGACCTCAAAGGGGGAGGAGTACCCACATGGTGGTGTAGAGGTGAAGGGTGAGATGAGGTCCAAGATCCACAATGGAGCAGTTGTGTATGGAGAGGTGGAGGACCACAGGGATGGTACCTACACCATCACCCTCACCCCTCAAACTGCTGGTCCTCACCAGCTCCTCATCACAATGGATGGTCAGCATGTACAGAATAGTCCTAATGACCTTGATGTGAGGCCTAAACGTGACTACCATACCTTATGTAATGCCCAACAAGTGATCCAGTGTAGTAGGCCTAGATGTGTAGCCATCCATGACAATGGAGACATCTATGTAGGGAGTGATGATGGCTGCATTTATGTGTTTGATCAAACAGGTCAACTGAAGAATACCATAGGTAGTAGTGGAAGTGGTGATGGTCAGTTCTCTTCCCCATCTGGTATATCCATCAAGAGAGATGTGTTGTATGTTGCTGATACTGACAACCATCGTGTAGAGAAGCTGACATCAAGTGGAAAGTTCCTTCATAAGCTTGGTCAGCAGGGATCAGGTCAGGGACAGCTCAATAGGCCACTGGCTGTCATCATTGACTCCAACAACAAACTGATTGTCTCTGACTGTGATAACCATCGGATACAAATATTCAATGAAAATGGTGGTTGGTTATTAACCATAGATGGTAAAGGCTCAGGCAATCATAGTTTTCAGTATCCATGGGGTCTTGCCTTGGACCCTCAGGGAAACATTCATGTTGCAGCCTTTGGTTCAAACACTATCAAAGTGTTTACCAAAGAAGGTGTCTATGTCAGGATGTATGGTGATTCTAATAATCCCATTGGAATAGCCATTGATGGTGAAGGTTACAGCCTTGTCAGTGAGAATAGTGGCCATTGTCTCTCCATCTATGATCCTGAAGGGAACAAGATCCACACAGTGGGGAATCTGGAGGATCCCTGGGGTACTGCACTAGATCCCAGAGATGGCAGTGTGTTCATTGGTGCTAACACTGTATTGAAGTATTGTGTTTGAAACGTGACTGTGATGTAATGTGCATTACTGTGAACTTGTAGAGCATTTTCAAGACATGTGATGTAAATATCTAAATATGATTGGTATTAAAGTTTGTATGGTCAACCGTATTGAGAAATATGCAATTGCTATTGCTAGGGTTGCCTGTGAGTTACAGTTTCATTGAATGTTTTATATTTGTATGTAGTTTTCGGAGTATTGGAGTATTGTGTTAAAGCTTCAGTTTTGGACATAGTCCCTTGATGAGTTTAATGCACAACCAATATGGCATAGGCCAGCGTGTTTTGCATCCCCAGGGACAGGGACAGTAGATACATTCAGTGTAGACTGGCATGGGGAGAGCAACTGGAGTTCATGGACAACTGTTATCCACCTCCCAGCGGTTGCCAACAATCTTGTTACATGGCTGAATGTTTGGTGCTCAGTTGTTTTGTTTGCAAGAGGGTAGAAACTTGCTTAGATGGTTGGGTGATGTGACCAGGCTAGGCTGTGTGTGGAAAGTTTATTATTAGAGACTTCTCTGCAGGATTGGAGTTGAAGGCATGCAAATGCAAGTAATGATATAAACACACACACACAGACACACAAGCACACACACTCCCCCTCTCCCTCTTCACTCCCCTAACCCTCACCTCTTCTTATCAGGGCACTAACGGCTCACAGTTGTGGGACTCTGTGCATTTGCTGCACAAGCTTTCTTGGAGGTACGTACTAAACAAGGGTGTGTGGTTAAGGTGCATGACCAGAGGGGGAGGGGCCATCTGCAGGGCTGTCATCTTTGTGTCTTGACACTACCACACGCTGGAGAATACAGGGACAGAAGGTTCTCTGGTTTTACATGTATGAAGGCTCTCCACTGGTTTTTCAGTTGTGTGTGTATGTGCATGTCTATTGATGCAAGTGTGTTAGTACATGTGTGTGGGTGTTGCATTGTCTGCATGTGGTGTGCAGTCATACATTCGCAGTGCATCAGATTACTGTGTACATGAACCTGTAAGCATCCTTATACCATGCTCACACGCATATACTGTACACACACACACACACACACACACACACACACACACACACATGCACCCAGGTGCCAGAAAACCCTCCCATCTACTCCAAGTACTACAGACAGATGAGCAAGGTTGGAAGTAATAGCATACTGTAGTGGTTTGACAAAAAAAGTCAGTTGTTATCAGTGAGATGTATTTGAATTTAGAATAAAATTGCACTTGTCATTAGATAAACCCATTGCATTTATCAGTTGATTATACAAAGCCACTCTCTCTTTCCATTCATTGTCATTAGCTTTCAATGTTTGGTTCTGTCTGCAATGAGGAAGAAATGCTTATTGCATAACAGATGGTTGGGTGGTGTGGCCATGATCTTATACTGTAACTCCAGACTTGGCTGTGCGAGGGAAGTGTATTATTTCTCTGCAGCATCGGGATCACCTTGGAGATCTGAGGGCAATGTACAATGCTTGTGACGGTCACATGATCCTCAGGAGCAGAACATGTGTGCATACAGTGTACTTCCCCCTCTCCCTCTTCACTCCCCTATCCCTCACCTCTTCTTATCAGGGCACTAACGGCTCACAGTTGTGGGACTCTGCATTTGCTGCACAAGCTTTCTTGGAGGTACGTACTAAACAAGGTGTGTGGTTACGTTGCATGACGAGAGGGGGAGGGGCCATATGGTCTGTGTGATGACGTCTAGAATGGGAAAGACCACTGCTGCAACGCTCCAGACTGAAGATGGAGATTGGTCTGGGGACTATAGAGGACCACTTCTAGATGGCTGGTACGTGTGTATGAATGGTCGTACCGTGTATGGCATTTTATGTACACTTCTGTGTGTATTGCATTGTAATGCAAGTGTCCATGTGTACAGGTGAATGAAGTATATGTGTGCACTGAGAAATGTAAACATGTACTTTGAAGAATTATAATTCATTCGGTGATCAATATCCTGTCAACATTTCACCACATGTTTTGTGCCATGAAAGTGAGCTCATGTGTGGGTGCTTTTATAGCTCTTAGTAGTTGTGGCCAGATAAATGATGCAATCTTCTTCTGCTATCTCCTTCCTTTCCCTCTCCTCCCAACTTGTTTCATTTTTGATATCTTTCTTGTTTCCCTTGCATCCCACCCTTCCTGTCCCTCGTTTCCATGGTGACCATCCTTAGGATTGGTGATTGTGTGTCATGTGATAGACACGCCCCTCTCAAGGGAGCAGAAGTCAGAGATGAAACAATATCCTAGGATCGTCCAGCGAGATGACGGAGGATGGGGACTGTATGTGGGTGGAGCATTGGGGAGTGGGAGGAGCTGCAAGGGAAAGATAAATCGATGTAGGCAGCCTGTCTTGTGACCAATTGCACCATTAGCACAATAACAGCTTATTGTGTTACTAATAGCTCATTGTAGCTCTGCTGTAAGAAAGAACAGAGCTTGCAGAGTCCTGTTGAACGTTCATTCTCCTCTTCTTGACTTTCTGTTATGCACCCACACCACAACCTTCCCTCTTTGTCCCCTGCTCTTTCCTCTCCCTCCTCCTTTTCATTCTCTGCCTCTCTCTAACCTCTACCCCTCTCTCCCATCCTTGCTCTCCTACCCTCCCTCCCTCCCCTCCCTCCCGTCCCTCCCTCCCTCCCTCCCTCCTCCCTCCCTCCCCTCCCTCCCTCCCTCCCTCCCTCCCTCCCTCCCTCCCTCCCATCCCTCCTCCCTCCCTCCCTCCCTCCCTCCCCTCCCTCCCTCCCTCCCTCCCTCCAGGCACACAGAAGGGAAGTCCTACACTGTTTCGGCACTGCCCTCAATTATGTGACCATGAGGCTGTTGAGTGTGGCCAGAGATGACCCAGATGTGGCCCAGCCAGGACACTGCTGCACCATCTAGGAGGTGCTGTGTGCATCCCTTCATGGACAAGTTCTGGCTGGCTGTGCTCATCATGTACCACTGGAATGGAGTTCACTGTCTCTTCCCTGAGCTCTGGTGGGTATTGGGTGTGTATGTGTGTGTGGGGGGATGATGTTTGAGTGTGTGTGTGTGTGGGGGGGATGTTTTAGTGTGTATGTGTGTTTGGGTATGGGTGTTTGAGTGTGTGTGTGTGGGGGGCCTGGGGGATGTTTGAGTGTGTGTGTGTTGGGGTGTTGGAGTGTGTGTGTGTGGGGGGTGTTTGAGTGTGTGTGTGTGTGGGGGGGATGTTTGAGTGTGTGTGTGGGGGGTGTTTGAGTGTGTGTGTGGGGGGATGTTTGAGTGTGTGTGTGTGGATGTTTGAGTGTGCGTGTGTGTGGGGGGATGTTTGAGTGTGTTTCTGTGGGGGATGTTTGAGCGTGTCGGTGTGTGGGGGGTGTTTGAGTGTGTGTGTGGGGGGGATGTTTGAGTGTATTGGTGTTTGTGCATGTTTGAGTGTGCGTTTGTGTGGGTGTTTGAGTGTATTGGTGTGTGTGGGGGGGAGGGTAGGTGTGTCTAGTTATTTGGAAGAAATGGGTTGTACTTTATAAGTGGTTTAACCTCCTCCCCACTCCGATCCATCAGGAACCTCCCCCAATGGGTACCAGTACATCCCTTCAACATGTGGTGACATTGCAGACAGGTAAAAGGGGTGTGGCTTTGAGGCACGTGCGATGAGTTGTGCATGCGAGTCTGAGATGGAAGCACTATGACTATACGTACTTGCTGTGTGTGTGTGTGTGTATGTGCGTGTGTGTGTGTGTGTGTATTCATGCGCTTTCAATGCATGCCTTGAGGATTTTGTCTTTACCACCATTCTTGAAGTGTGGGCCTGGATTAGACCATTTAAATTTGTTTGCTTCTAGCAGTGCAGAGTACACTGTAGGAGCACCTTATAGGGAGCAAGGCACAGCCGAGAGACCTTGACTCTGGTATTTTTGCCTCTGGCTACATTTAAACCTTTCTTATCCTGTTTCAGTAGCAAGGAGACGTTCGCAGCAAGACAGGCATGGTGAGCTCTAATTGGAATAGCTATTGCAACTTACGTTATAGCTTTGTGTGTGTGTGTGTGTATGTGTGTGTGTGTGTGTGAAAAGGGGGTGATGGCAAAATAGACTGCAAACTAGTTAATAGTATTTTGTACTTGGCTCGGCTATTTTGTCTTCCTTGCATAGTGTATTGTACAAATATCAGAAATCCTTCGGCTCCATTTTCAGCTGTGTTGCTTGTAACAGGAGGGCATGCACATATCCAGTGCTGGTACAACCCAAAAGCAGTGGGTATGACATCATCTCGTAAGTCGATTATTCTATGAACCTCACCCTCTTCCTTAACAAAATCACTCCTACTTCAATCACTCCCATGTCTTACTGCCACTGTCTATACAGTCTTACCCTGGAGAACCTTAGCATCGAGGAGGAATCAATGAGCACACATCACTCTATGTATGTGGTTGTACCATGTACCATCAAATGCACCAGCACTTCGCCGCCGTTACAATTACAATCTAAGGCAGAGAATTTGTTGTGCTATAAATGTTAATGGTGCATTTACTTCAGCATCATCCACAACACCCCCGATTTGGAACTTTGGTACGTATATACAATCATTTTATTATTCGTACCTGAGATCTTGGCCTCCCCTCCCCCCCTCTCCCTTTTTTTATCCTATTGCTGCTAACTTCTCTAGGCTGACCATGTACCACTCTCCCACATCAGCTCTCATCCCCTGACCATGTCAGTACCAACTGACAGCTAAAGAAGCGGGTAAGGCTGGGATGCCTCTATGCTACTGGTATTACCAGTCTTTCCACACAGGTCACAATGTTCAGAGCAGTTCTCACAGCCCAGACAATGGGGTGCATGCATTAATTTGCAAGCAGTTGGATGACACATGTATGCACTGTTATTGAATTAAATGTCATTACACTGACACAAGAGCACTGCACCCTCTAAATCCAAGGAGGGCTGGATAGTGAGCATATAGGTACACAGATCATGGGCAACCCAATAGCCATAAATGTGAGCTGGATAACTCTCTCCGCCATCATGATTTATCTGAAGTGATATATTATGTGCAGGCAATGCCTTTACCAGTGTCCTCATTTCATTTAGTGAGTACACATGTATGCACTCCCACTGGTGAAGCTATTGCCTGCACAGAAATGAGCAATGTTTGTTATACGCACGACTGTGCATTGGATTCCATAGCCACATCCAAGACGTCTTTAATTAGGCAGTGATACCTTCAGAGATTATTTGCAACAGGACCTACATGTAACAGTATGAGACCATGCTATTAGAATAAAGGATGTGGATTTTCTTCCAAGTTTGGAGTAGGAAATAATGACAAAGTGTCAATATTACTGGCAGACTACAACTTTCAAACAAGACCCACTTTACTAGGAATTTGAATACGGGAGAAGATTCAGCTCCAATCAAAGAAATTGGTTGCTAAAATTCTTCAAGTGCATATGACATTTGACCTACATGCATTTCAAGCCTACATTACAAATGACCACTTCCAATTTCAGATGTTTGCGAATCTCTTACATCGCAAATTTTATTCCGATGGTGAAATATTTGGAGCTCAATTATTTATATATTTGAGCAATGTTATTTTAGCATGAAAATGTTTTTAAATGATATTGAAAATAGATCTACTCGTAAGTCTTCCCACTTTACACTGCACATCAAAATGTAAGTTACATTCCAACTGTTATATGCATCAAGAGTACAGCACGCTGCACGTTTAATTGTCCCATGCAGTAGAACATAAAGTGTTAAGGAGGCAAACACACGAGTCCTCACTGAGGAGATGTCATTGATTCCAGTGCAACAAACTGTGCAGGACAAGTGTTAGGAAATCTTCAGTCTTAATCCATCGGCCACTTTCCCCGTGAACAGTCCACACCACACCCTATTTCAGGTGTCTGTGAACTCCCCTGTGCCCAAAAGCCTGTGAACAGAACATGATGTCATCATGCACCTTTACTGATGCTAGTTACAGCAATGGCAGTACATGTATACATGTATGTGTGTGCATGTGCATAGAGACAGCTTGTGTCCTTTGTATATGCCTGGTGTCACTATGCTTATGTGAGCTGAGTTAATGGACACGAGGACAATACACGTGATGGACAACATGGGCTTACTTGTTGTGTACAAATGGACCAGTGTACTTTGATCCATCAGGCCACGTGTAGATGCCCATCCCGTGACATTCGTTGTCAACAAAGTCACCCTTTTTGTGTGTGTATGTGTGTGTGTGGGGGGGGGGGGGGGGGGGGAGGGGGAGAGAAGCGTGTACATCTTGCATGCGATCACGTCAGGGCGCATGGGTATATGGTTTTGGGTGCATTTATACCGGTATGTGTAATGCCCAAACGCATACGCACACAATGAGTCTAGTGTTTATGTTCAACCATCTGTTCCGCTTACAACGTACGTCGCTTTGGTGATATACTTCACTTCCCCTGTCACGTCAATAGAAACAGGTTATAAGTTTTGAAAAATGACACCCGGGTTCCGTTACCTTTCCCATTCATTTTGTCATTCTTCCACTGTCCAGTATACACGAGTCCATCAACAAAATGTTAAGTTACCGTTCCGCTGCGCTCGAGCGTCCTTCGCGGGTCCTTCGGCCACAATGAAATCTCCTTCTGAAATGGCGGGAGAAGGAATGACAGAGCAATAATCGGTCCACAATGCTCACCATATCTGTCTCCGTTTGGAAAAACGTACACACCAGATTGTAAGGAAGGGTGGAGCCCTCTTTTTTCTACATTCCCTTTTCTACCACAAGCATGCATGAGACGAAAGAAGCGAATAAAGTTACTGCCCGACGACAGCAATCGGAGATAAAAATTTAGTTTGCTCTGCAACACTTGTGGGCATTAGGTACCAATTAAATACAAGCTATTGCCATAGCGTCAGTACCCAGTTATGCAATGCTGAATTTTGACAATAACGAAAAGCACAGTAATAATTATGTTGATTTCGATATAATTATTTAACCGCTTACAACAATCTGTAGCTAAATCTTCTAACTTGTATACGTGGTATGTATGCATGGGATCTTTTGTACTAGTTTTGATCCGCCCACATCACTTGAATAACTACTAACAAACGCGCGTTTCATTAATAAGAACACAAACTTTGAATTGTGTGGCACATCCAGCATACTCGCGCCAAAGGCCAGGCAACATATTAGAAGTCTGTGCGTTTATTGGAGCCGACGTGAGGAGCGCAATGGCTTCAGACGGCGTACCGCGTCATTCATGCGCCGTCTGACGAGGAGATGTTGCCTCCCAGATTCCGTTCCACGACTTATGCGCCCTCATGGAGAAGATCCACAAGACCCAAGGCACGGACAAGAAGAAGAAGATACTCTCGTCCTTCATCGAGCGGTGGCGGGAAACTCACGCCAGACTGCATCACACCGACGCGGCCACGACGGTTCGCAGATGTGGATGGGAACTGGACGCACTCGAAAGTACCTCAGTGTGATGATTTACATGCAGTAGATAATATCTCTGGGGTGGGTGGGAGAAGAAGCAAAGGGCTTGAGAGTCAGTGAGGGGTTGGAGGGAGGAAGGTGTGGAAGAGAGGGAGAGGGAGGTAGTAGGGAGGGGGGAGGGAGAATGAAGTGTTGGGGAGTGAGGGTCAGAACAGGGTGGCCATCTCAGCGAGTGTGTCTTCCCTCTCCACAGACGGACACCTTCTTTGCCATCATGAGACTCCTGCTGCCAGAATTGGATCGGGCCAGACCGGCCTATGGGATGAAGGAGACTGCTCTGGCCAAGCACTACATCGAGGTGCTGAATATCTCCAAGGAGAGCACAGATGCTCAGAAGCTTCTCCACTACAGGGCACCCCAGATAGCTAAAGAGGTGCAGTGTGTGTGTGTGTGTGTGTGTGTGTGTGTGTGTGTGTGTGTGTGTGTGTGTGTGTGTGTGTGTGTGTGTGTGTGTGTGTGTGTGTGTGTGTGTGTGTGTGTGTGTGTGTGTGTGTGTGTGTGTGTGTGTGTGTGTGTGTGTGTGTGTGATTGTGATCGGTCAACTGTGCTGTAAGTGTTTTTAATGATGACCACACACTGGAGGTCTATGTTCTCCATTTATGTGGCAAGAGGGGGGAGGGGGTGTTCATAGTGTGTGTGTGTGTTGCGTTGTGTCTGTGTGTCTGTGTCTGTTAGGATCCTATTGACCCTCCCCATCCCACACTCTCTCCTCCTCATGTAACACCCTCTCCCATCCACACTTCCTCCTCCCCATTCCACACTCCCTCCCCATCCCGCACTCCCTCCTCCCGATCCCGCACTCCCTCCTCCCCATCCCGCACTCCCTCCTCCCCATCTCGCACTCCCTCCTCTCCATCCTGCACTCCCTCCTCCCCATCCCGCACTCCCTCCTCCCCATCCCGCACTCCCTCTTCCCCATCCCGCACTCCCTCCTCCCCGTCCCATACTCCCCACCCCCCTCCCCTCCCAGCCTCACCGTTGCTCAAGTGAACCAGTACCTGGACGACCTAGCCAATGGCAACACCAGCAAGGACAGGGCTGGCATGAAGAAGGCCCTCCAGCTCCTCCTGAGGAACACCAGTGCTCTGGAGCAGAAGTGGCCCATCAGGATCATACTGAAGGTAGCTGCTCGTGTGGGCACATCCACATGCACACATGCACTCATGGTACAGTGTACACTTTGCACACTTACATGCACACACACCCTCACTACAGGCACATACACAATATACGTATGCACACATTACATATAGTGCAGTGTAGTACAGTGTAGTACAGTGTAGTACAGTGTAGTACAGTGTAGGTGTTCGTATTTTCTATGCACGTCGGTGTGCGTTGTTTTGGACACTTACATTAACTCTTTCATGGGCAACAGAGCAATATTGCGCTGCAGGTGCTATACTAAAGCCACTCTGTTTATCTAAACAGTTAACACTTTGTAGTCAACAAACGTTCCTGGTCACATTAGCTTAAGTTGTTTACAAACTACGTTTTCCTGCAATCTTGCTCATGGATAATTGCATTACGCAATGATTAGCTTTCCCTGCGGTAGAATTAATGTAGCGACTTCAGTTTGTTGTATTCCAGCATAATGCATAATGCTTTTGCCACTTCATGCAGCGTAATTGTTGTTTTACATGTATCACTGTGGGAAATTGGATTTGAGCACTTTGCGTTGCACTGCATCCCCCACGCCACAGACAACAGTCACGTAACGTCTCTGTTTGCACACGCACCTGTACTATTGCAGGGCTCCGCTGGTTCGGTGGATGGGACTGGAGAAACTCTCTGGCTACAACACTCGCATGCAGTCCTTCGAGGCTCCTTGCAGCATTGCCATTGCGTGCTTCTACACTGCCGTGTTCCTGTTCTTTGAAACTGCATGGGAGTACTGCAGCTCACTACTCTGTCCTGGAGGTAACCTGCAATGATGAAATATTAAAGGATGGATGATGTCATGTGACTGGCCACACTGGGCAGCCTTGTTGGGTCATGATAGAGGAATGCTTGATTAGACCTGCGGAGGACAAGTGAGGAGAGGGAGGGGGATAGGAGGGGAGCAGGGAGGTAAGAAGGGGAGGGGAGGAAAGAGAAGGGGAGGAGGAGAGCAAAGGCGGGAGGTGGGAAGGAGGAGAGGGGAAGAGGACAGAGGGGAGGAGAGGGAAAGAGGGGGAGGATGGACGGAGAAGAGGAGGGAAGGAGGGGGAAGAGGGCAGGGAACTGGGGGGGGCATGTAACGGAGGGAAATGGAAGTATTGACCGAAGGTACAGCTTCAATCTGGTATGGTCGATCAGCTGTGTTGTGTACCTGCAGATCAGCAGCAAAGAGGAGTAAGTTTGATGAGTGCTGTACACGTCGGGTATAGGGTGTAGGTAGAGAATAAAAGGGGAGGACATAACCACTCTTAACAGTATCCAAAACCCATGGTGGTGCACAAAGCTCCCGTTCCCAAAAAGCCAAACAGCTACACGTATGTCCTCTAATGAACATTGTATCAGGTGTCTCCATCCTGAACCTCCCAACATCTGCCACACACACCCTCCTCACCAATGGAAGGTGTTACCTCCCCCACATGTGCTACACAATTAGGTGTCCCAATGTCAGCACTCCTACACCAAGTGCTCTCACCAGCCACGTGTCCACTACCCTTGGACAAAGGATACAGCACACTGGCCCCCACCTTCACGCACTGAAGTGGCCCAGCTCACCACAGTGACAACATGACCCAATGGGCCTGGGAACCACACCACCGCCATCACTGTGTGGATCTTGTTCCCTTCAGGATCATAGATGGAGAGACCATTGCCCCAATACTCACTGACAAGGCTGTAACCTTCACCACCTGTTCCATCACCTTCACCACATGTGCCACTAGCCCTGCCACCTCCATCTGCACCAGTGCCAGGAAGGGGCGGGGCAGGTGAGGCCATCTTCAGAGGATGTCAGCACTACACAGGAAATTATTTTTATTGCACATGTACATGTACTTACTAATGGAATGAAACATTCTGTAAAAAGGTTAGATTTCTAATTCATCATGTAGGCTTGGCTTATGTGTGTTTTTTTAATGCAGGTTGAACCAGAGTTACTGAGTAATATTACATTCCAAAAAACCAAAGATGGGTACGACCTACAGTCCATGCAGTGCAAGGCCATCTGTGCAGAGAAATGTTTTAACTGACTCTCATACTGAAGTGCAAAGAATATATTTGGCAAAGTTGAAAGTGCATTGTCCAACTGCAGCAGTGCACTCAGCAATTGAGCCTTTGCACAATAAAAGTGTTGAGTCACATAGTGCTTCAATTATTCATAAACTACCTGCTCTATTGACATCACTCTAGCATACTAAGTACACTTGTATGACATTTGAGCAGCTGCAGCAAGAGTGTGATAACAGTTTTGCTAATAGTGGGCTCAGTCTTTAGCAACAAGAATCCTTCTATCTAGAAGAGGCTACTAGACTACAAACTCAGTCATTGTTGTGGCATGAACATTGTAAAAGGGTGAATCACAGCCTCCAAGTTTTATGCTGTACAATGTGCATCCATTCCCCACTGGTGTCACTTATAAAAGAGATCATGGAAAGACAGTTTCATGCCCACACAACAGTGCCAGCATTGCAGTGGGGCATTGAAAATAAGCCATGTGTGCTCAACAGCAGTTCTTACACAATGCCCAGCATGAGCACTTCAACTTGAGATACTTTCCACCATGGCTTTTTGTCAATCCGTGGTATCCTCACCTTGGTGCCACACCTGATGGCATTATATCGTGCGACTGCTGTGGTACTGGTGTTATAGAAATAAAGTGTCCTTACAAGTATCGTGATAGTCATCCAACTGAAGTCAACGATGACACATTTGATTTGCTCCAAGAACCAACAGGGGAAATTCACTTGAAAAAGGATCATCAATACTACTATCAAATACAAGGACAGTTAATGCTGTGGGAAATGCAATACTGTGAATTCATATGTTGGACTCCTTTTGGCATGCATACAGAACGTATTCTCCCACAACCAACACTTTTCTTGAATGAAATTAAACCAGCCCTTGACACTTTCTTTGTTTGTTTGAAATCAAGTAGAGAATGAGTTTTGTAATGCGAATATAGGTATGTAAAAGTGCTCGTCATGCTTTGGACAGAGGACACTAGAATCTATCACGAATAGGTTTAAGGATTGAGGACATGTACGTATTCAGTCTGGAAAATTAATTTTAATAAAATAATCACGCGACCACTAAAGGCCGATCGTAATCGTCGACACATGGAATTGGAGGCAAAGAACAGGTAAGTATTTAAAGAGGGAGGAAGAATTGGTGTGGAGTGGACGTTAGAGCTGATGTAGTGCAGGGGTTATTTTAATAATGTATATGACCCAAAAAAAGGCCTCATGCAGTTATTCTCACAGATCTAGAGGCGTTTACATTTCAGTCGGGTTACACAATTCTCATGGATTGTTCTCGTCGTATCATACCATTCTCAGGCTGTGCATTTGGAACATGGTTGTGATATTCTCAACCATACGTACACCCCACCGTCCTCTGGGGCAATTAAGGGTAAGGACCGGCCCGGCCTCCTTCAGAACACGAGACGCATGCTGTAAAGTTACCTCTTGCGCGACGTGAAGTACCATTTACATGCCAGGGTGCGCTTTCGAGGTCACACGTGGTCATAGATTATTTATGGGTGCAAAATCCACTACACAACCACGTGTCCGTAACGTGAGCGCTGCCGATCGGAGGTGGTACGGATGGTATTTAAATCAGCGGCGGCGGAGGGTGTCTATATTTGGGGGGGCAGTGGTGGTCAAAAAGATAATTATATTCATACACATACATGCAATTACGACGATGGAAATGTACCAAAGAAGCGAACTCGTTGATCATTTCGTGATATAAATTCTGCTGTGCATATTGTGCGAATGTTCGTGACCCGTTTTACGTCTGGTAGCTCCACACGAATCACATCGACGAGTATAGAAAGTTGCTTTTCCAGTTGTGAAATAGAAAAATCGACCTGAAAGACTGAATTTGATACACACAATGTTATCCAAACGTGTTTTTCATACCAGGATAGCACAAAATGCCTACCTTTTCTAGAAAATTGTTCTAAAATATCCCTCTGTTTCGGTTGATAGGCCTCCATTTCATTGCTACAGCAAATGCAAGTACAGTCCAATTGACCTTCATCTGTTGCAGTACAGTCAACTGGCATTATGTCTACTTGGCTGTTTTCACCATCTTTGTCCGAATAACTAGCCATGTTTGCAAAGATTACAGATTCGTTTGACGTTGATGTCAACTCTTTCTGGTTGTTTTCAAGGGTACTGCCACGACACCTTACAGAACTACTCTCTTCGAATTCGTTCCCACAATTCGAAACCGCACATTGTGACGTTCAGCTCCGGCGGTACCTGAATCTCCAATAACCCAGAGCTCTTATCTTTCTTCGAAACGGACACGATTCATGCAATAGAACTTGCCTCCTTTTCATCCGTATACGCGCACCCAAACAAGTCACTCACAGCAAAGAATCTCAAACAACGTGTCGTTGGGCGTAGCCCGACCTTCGCGTTTTGGCTGAAGGGTCTATTACATATGTAGGCTATTATCACCTATAGCCCACATACACTATCCCTTCCGCCAAAACGCGAAGGTCGAGCACGCCGAACTAGAACTATAGCAGGTTAAATTTATTTATAATCTGATGTAGCGCAAGGGGGGGCTGAGCCCCCCCACCTCGATATTTGGGGGGACAATTGCCCCCCCAGCCCCCCCTGCTCCGCTGCCCCTGCCGTAAATACGGCATTGCTTAATTTATTCATATATACAGGAGCGTAGCGGACTGTACACGCAGGAGTACCGGAAACCCATCGGAGGTGTTACGGAGCTATTTTTGCTAGCCCGGTCCCTATTCCCAGGGGCGGCTGAAGGGGGGGGGGGGGGGGCAAGGGGGTGCTTTAGCACCCTCAAATATGAATTTGGGGGGGGGCTTAGTCCCCCCAAATTTAAATTATGACAATATACGATCGATCGTATCAGTATCTAATTATTGTCGGTTGTTGGATTCCCATCGCTCGATTTGGCGGATACCGTTACGGGCCTAATACGAGGGGGCCCAATTATGCAGCATATGAAGTGCGAGTGAACGGGCAATGTGTTTAAAACGTGCCGTATTCTGATTTATCCATCGCTCGTGTTCTGCTTTGCCTTTAGCAGTTAAGTTTGTTCAGGTTCGCCGCTGCATTTAGGAGTAGTACTGAGGTGTTTTTGTCCAGTTTGTCAACTGAAGTGTGCGATTCAACTTGCTGTCCCGGAGTTCGTTGCATGGGATTTGGCGATTTATTCTATTATCGTACTGGTAGGCTTTGAAAGGCATACTATATACAGCTGTGATTCTGACCTGTGTTTTGTTCCCGAGACGCATTACTTTAATTTGCTGCCAATGAAGAGGCGACAAGTTTTGATGGTCGGAAGTTGAAAAGAATCCAGAAGGAGCAACACCAAACAGGAGCCAGCATACGATCAATTGCAATACAACATGTAGTATCGGTAATATTGCACAACAAGAAACAACATGTGTACCTGTGGCTCAAGTCACTGATGCGTCAGTGGACCTGGACAGTGTTTCAACAATAAGTGACCACGATACAACGGGTTTGTTGGAGTGCTCAGCCGTATGCTGTAGTAATGAAATGGAAGTGTATCAGCCTAAACAGAAAGCGATTTTTCAGCAAATTTCTAAACATGGCAGGTATTTTACATGTTCGTGATACGAAAAATATTCATGGATTACGTAGTGCCTGACTAAAAAGGTGTTTTGTTTGTATTGCGGATATTGTCACAAACATAACATTTTTGCAAGCTGCAAATAAATGTGGCGAAGCGTTTACTACAAGGGTATTTGATAACATTAAGCATGTGACCTTTTAATCCAGGAACTGCATGATCGTTTTGGGCAAAGAGAAGTAATGAAACCAATTGTTACCTTATTGTCATTGTTACTGAAGTCTGCAAATGGAGAGGAATGCATACAGGAGCTTTCCCATTTCAATGATTCTGTGTATAGACAGGAGTTCACTGTAGAAAAGCTTGAAAAGCAACTAGGAATTATTGTGGATTTCATTCATGTGGAGCTGCCAGAAGTTAAAAAAGTTACTAGTGTAAGGTCAATTTGTGATGCCTTGGCCAAGCATGCAAACAGAAATGTGCTTTCTGAGGTACATAAGTTATTTCGATTGTATCTAACCATTCCCATCACATCATGCACATCTGAGAGAAGTTTCTATGCTCTTAGGCGTCTCTTTACATATCTGAGATCGACTATGACTGAGTAATGGCTGAACAACTGTTTCCTGCTGCATGTTCACAAAGAGTTGACTGACTCCATTAACGTTACTGATGTTGCTGTAGAATTCACCAATGCAAATGATGAACGCACCAGATACTTTGGCAGTTTTACTAGTGCTTTGTAATTTCAGTAGCAATGAAACTTGTTCCCAAAAATGATACGTA
>JABACO010000132.1:30000-32500 GCA_013339895.1 Ephydatia muelleri
TAGACAGTACTGTAACACTGCATCTACATCTAGTTGTTAGAAACAAGAGATGGATTTCACTGCAAGTGGAGCAAGAGGCAGAAACAACGAAGAAAATGTTATCTAGGTTTTTAAAGAATTGTGAAAGCATTGTTTCACAAGGTGTTGTGAGTTTCATGTTGCATGATGCATGTATGTATAGAGAACCAGACACAAGGGAGCTCCACATGCAGAAGTTGTCAATTATATAAAACAATAGAGAGCGACACATTACGAGTACAGAAACTCAGTCCATACAGAAATTGAGAATAGAACCAGTGTCCTCTTAAACATGCATACGAGCAGTTCGATAGAACTGAATGCAAGTGTATGTGCAGAGAACAAGTTCACACCTTGCATGCAATGTACATGAGTTTGTATATGTATAGTGTGCACCATCATTAGACAGGTACAATGTTTGCCACGGTGTGTGTGTGTGTGTGTATGTGGTAGCCGCATGTCCCATACGATGTGCATACATTGTGTTTGTCCCCATTGGATTGGTCCTCTATACATACACTACTATTCCCTCAGTACACTCATCTAGCACTCTGAACAAGTAGAAAGGGGTGCAGTATTTTTGTCTATAGAGCTGGATAATGAATATTGTTACTAACTTCCTTCTGTCAGTTCTGTGTAAACGCACCACTGCCCTGACCTACCACAATCTCTACTGATAGCTTAGGTGCAAAAAAATTCAACACCATGAAGGCCTTTCAACTTTCCTTTAGCATGTCAGGACTACAATTGTATGTGTGTGTGTGTGTGTGTGTGTGTGTGTGTGTGTGTGTGTGTGTGTGTGTGTGTGTGTGTGTGTGTCTGTCCGTGAGGGCATGTACATGTACTCTGTGTGAGCTAAAAACTTTGAGAAAAGTCATGCAAGTGGAACAAAGCTGAGCATAGCGAACAAAAAGAAGTTTAGTAAGGGTTGTGCCCAATAAGACAGTTTTATTTCTTCACATCTCCGAGAATGGTGATGTGAGTGTCTGTGTACAGAGAACCAGCCACAAGGGAGCTCCACACGCAAGGAGCAAAGAGACAGGGTATAAAAATCAAATACATGCATAAAGCAGTTAAATGAATTTATATTGCATGTGCAGGTGCAGAGAACAAGTTTAGAATAGACCTTACTTGCAATGTACATGTGTGTGGGTGTGTGAGTGTGTGTAGACATGCTTAATGTTTTTCATTAGTATGCGTGCGTACAAGTGTACTGTACATGAGTGTATGTATGTGTTGTGCACAAGAATCCATTTCCGTAACAATGCAAGTATACTGTATGTGTATGTGCTGTATGTGTGACAAATATATGGTGTACAGGCTGTGTACATAACAATGTGTGTGCACAAGTGTGTACATTCATGCACATGTACACTTTGTGAAAACAGTGTGAAATTGAGAACCCAATTGATGTCACTGCAAGTGGTGTGTTCAGTGCACGAGTGGTGTGTGTGTGTATGTGTGTGTATGTGTGTGTGTATGTGTGTGTGTATGTGTGTGTGACGAATATGTTGTACAGGCTATTTACATAACAATCAAGTGTGTACATTCATGCATATGTACGTGCTTTGTGAAAATAGTGACAGTGTGAGAAATAATAACACAAATTCACTACGTGGTACTGTGTGTGTGTGCATATGTGTGTATGTGTGTTCATTCATGCACATGTACGCTTTGTAAAAACTCTGCAAGTGGTACAAGCCCAGTCTCTGTGTGTATGTGCATGTGTGTGTGCATGTGTGTGTGCACAGGTGTGTACATTCATGCACATGCACGCTTTGTAAAGACAGTGTGAGAAATAAGAACCCAAAGTCACTGCAAGCGTTACAAGCCCAGTCTGTGTGTGTGCATGTGCATGTGTGTGTGCACATGTGTGTGTGTGTTGTGTGTGTGTGTGTGTTTGTGACGAATATGGTATTTACATAACAATGTGCAAGTGTGTTCTTGCACATGTTTACATGCTTTGTGAATACAGTGTGAGATATAAGAGCCCAAAGTCTCACCAAGTGGTACAAGCCCAGTCTGTGTGAGTGTATGTGTGTGTGTATGTGTGTATGTGTGTGTCGTGTGTGTGCACAGGCGTGTACATTCATGCACATGTACACTTTGTGTGAGAAATAAGAACCAATGTCACTGCAAGTGGTACAAGCCCTCTCTGTGTGTGAGTGTGTGTGTGTGTGTGTGTGTGTGTGTGTGTGTGTGTGTGTGTGTGTGTGTGTGTGTGTGTGTGTGCACAGGTGTGTACATTCATGCACATATACGCTTTGTAAAGACAGTGTGAGAAATAAGAACCCAAAGTCACTGCCAGTGGTACAAGCCCAGTCTGTGTGTGTGTGCACATGCATGTGTGTGTGCACATGTGTGTACATTCATGCACATGTACACTTTGTGTGAGAAATAAGAACCAATGTCACTGCAAATGGTACAAGCTCTCTTGTGAGTGTGTGTGTGTGTGTGTGTGTGTGTGTGCACAGGTGTGTAC